>JAIUJO010000024.1:30000-52500 GCA_023846275.1 Vanilla planifolia | reverse complement strand
GAAGAAGAAAAAGAAGGAAAAGTAGTGGAAGAAGAAGGAGAAGAAGAAGAAAAAGAAGAAGATGAAGATGAAAAAGAAAAAGATGATGAAGAAGATATAGAAGAAAATAGAGAAGAAGAAAGCGGAGAAGGAGACGAAGGAAAAGAGGAATAAGAAGAAGAAGAGATGGCAGAGAAGATGAAGAAGAAGAAGGAGAACAAGAAGATAAAGGAGAAGAAGAAAAAGAAGAAGATGAAGAAGAGAAAGTAAAAGAAGAAAAAGAGGAGGAAGAAGAGAAAGTAAAAGAAGAAAAAGAGGAGGAAGAAGAAAAAGATGAAGAAGAAGAAGAAGAAGGAGCAAAAGAAGAAGAAGGAGAGGAAGAACAGGAAGAGGAGGAAAAGGAATAAGGAGAAGAAGATGAACAAGAAGGCATGAAGAAGTACTAAAAGAAGAGAAAGAAAAAGTTGAAGAAGAAGAAGTGGAAGCAGAAAAAGAAGAAGAGGAAGAAGATGGAGAAGAAGAAGAAGAAGAAGGCAAAGAAGAAGATGAAGAAGAAGATTAAGAAGTGAAGAAGAAGAAGAAAAAGAGGATGAAGAAAAAAAGAAGGAAAAGAAGAAGAAAAAGAAGATAACGGAGAAGAAGAAGAAAGGGAAGAAGAGGAAGAAGAAGGAGAACATAAAGAAGAAGAATAAGAAGAAGAAGAAGAAGAGGAAGTAAATGAAGAAGTAGAAGAGACAGAAGAAGAAGAAGAAGAAGAAGTAGATGAAGAAGATGAATTTGAAGAAGAAGAAGAGGAACAAGTAAACAAAGGAAAAGAAGAAGCAGAAGAAGAAGTAGTAGTAGTAGTAGAAGAAGAAGAGGAAGAAGATGGATTAGAAGAGGAAGAATAAGAAAAAGAATGAAAAGAAGTAGAAGAAGGAGCAGAAGAAGAAGAAGAGGAGGAGGAGGAGGAGGAAGAAGTGGAAGAAGAAGATGTTCATGAAGAAGAAGAAGATGACGAAAAAGAGGAAGGAAAAGAAGAAGAAGAGGAATAAGAACATGACGAAAAAAAAGAACATGAACAAGATCGAGAGAAAGAAGAAGAAGAAGAAGAAATAGAAGGAAAACAAGTGGAAGAAAAAAAAACAAGTAGTAGAAGAAGAAGGCGAAGTAGAAGAAGAAGAATATGAAGAAGAAGAAGAAGAAAAAGAACAAAAAGATGATGAAGAAGAAGAAGAAGATGAAGAAGATGAAGGAGAAAACGAAGAATAAGGACACGAAGAAGAAGAGGAAGAAGGAGAAGAAGAAGCCGAAGAAGAAGGAAAAGTAGAAGAATGACAAAAAGAAGAACACAGAGATGTAGAAGAAAAAGAACTAGAAGAAGAGGAAGAAGTAGAAGAAGAAAATGGTGAAAAATAGGTAGAAGAATAAGAAGGAAAAGGGGTTGTAGATGAGGAAGTATAACAAGAAGAGGAACATGGAGAATAAAAATAATAATAAGAAGAAGATGTGATTGATTATGATGAAATAGAACAAAACAAGAAGAAGATGAAAATGTAGGAGAAGGAGAAGTAGAAGAAATAACAGAAGAGAAACAAGGATAAAATAGTAGAAGAAGAAGGTAGTGGAGGGGATGATGAAAGAGAGGGAGAAGAAGAAGAAGAAGAAGAAGAAGAAGAAGAGCAAGAAGAAGAAGTTGAGGAAGAAAAAGAAGAAGAACAAGAATTAGAGTAAGAATAAGAATAACAAGAAGAAGAAGATGAAGAAGTAGAAGACAATGAAAAAGAAGAAGAAGAAAAAGAAGAGGAAGTAGAAGAAGAAAAGAAGAATAAATGGAAGAAGAAAAAGAAGGAGAAGGACAAGAAGAAAAAGAACAAGAGAAAGGAGAAGAAGATGCAGAAGTAGAAGAAGAAGGAAGAGGAGGAGGAGGAGGAGGCAAAGGAGAAGGAGGAGAAGAAGAAAAATGTCAAGAAGGGGAGGAACAAGAAGAAGACAAATAAGAGAAAGATGAAGAAGAAGAAGAAGAAGAAGAGGAAGAAGAAGAAGGAGGAGAAGAAGAAGAGGAAGAAGAAGTGAAGTAGAAGAAGAAGTAGAAGAAAAAGAGGAAGAGGAGGAGGAGAAGGAGGAAGAAGAAGAAGTAGTAGTAGAAGAAGAAGAAAAAGAAGAAAAAGAAGTAGAAGAAGAAGAAGAAGAAGATGGAGAAGAAGGGGAAGAAGATGAAGAAGAACAAGAGGAAGGACAAGAAGATGAAGAAGAATAAGAAGAAGAAAAAGAACAAGGATGCAAAGATGAAGAAAGAGAAGAAGAAGAAGAAGAAGAAGAGGAAAAAAAAGAATAAGAAGAACCAGAAGAAGAAAGAAGAAGAAGAAGCAGAAGAAGAGCAAGGAGAATGAGATTGAGAGAAGAAGTAGAAGAAAAAGAAAAGTGGGAAGTGAAGAAGAAGAAGAAGAAGAAGAAGAGGAAGAAGTAGAAGAAGAATAAAAACAACAACAAGAAGAAGATGAAGAAAAAGAAGAAAATTTAGAAGAAGAAGAAGACGAAGAAGAAGTGAATGAAGAATAAGAAGTGAATGAAGAAGAAGAAGACAAAGAAGAAAAAGAAGAAGTAGAAGAAGAAGCCAAAGAAGAAGAAAGGGAAGAAAGAGAAGAAGAAGACAAAGAAAAAGAAGAGGAAGAGGAAAAAAAAGAAGAGGAGGAAGAAGGTGCAGGAGAAGAAGACAAAGAAAAGGAAGAAGAAGAATAAGAAGAAGAAGAAAAAGTAGTATTTGTAGTCATAGTAGATGAACAAGAAGTAGAAGAAGATGATGAAGAAGAAGTAGGAGGAGGAGGAGGAAAAGGTAGAGAAGAAGAACAAGAAGAAGAAGAAGAAGAATAGGAAGAACAAGAAGATGACGAAGAAAAGAAGAACAAGAACTAGAAGGAGAAGTAGAGGAAGAACAACACGAAGAAGGTGAAGAAGAAGGACAGGTAGAAAAAGAAGAAAAACAAGTGGAAGAAGAAGAAGCAGTTGGACAAGAAGAAAAGGAAGAAGGGGAAGTGGAAAAAGAAGAACGAGAAGAAGATGAAGAAATAAATGTAGAAGAAGAAGAGGAAGAAGATGACGAAGAAGAAGAAAAAGAGCAAGAAAACAAAGAAGAAAAGAAAAAGAAAAAGAAGATAAGGAAGAAGACGAGGAAGCAGAAGAAGGAGACGAAGTGGAAGAAGAAGAAAATGGAGAAGAAGGACAAGGATAAGATGATGGAAAAAGACAAGAAGGCGAATAAGAAGAACAAGAAGAAGAACTACAATAAGAAGAAGATGATGATAATGATGAAGCAGAAGAAGAAGTAGAAGAATAAGATGATGATCATGATGAAGAGAAAGAAATAGAAGAAGAAGAAGAAGAGGAATAGGAATAAGGAGAAAAAGAAAAAGAAAAAGAAAAAGAAGACGAAGAAGAAGAAGAATTTGAAGAAGAACAAGAAGAGGAAAAAGTAAAAGAACAAGAAGAAGAAGAAGATGAGGAAGAAGAAGAAGAAGTGAAAGAAGAAGATGGAGTGGAAGGGGAAGGAGAAGACGAAGAACAAGAGGAAGGACCAGAAGATAGGAAAGAATAAGAAAATGGAGAAGAAGAAGGAGAAGAAGAAGTAGAATAAGAAGAAGAAGAAGACAAAAAAGAAGTAGAAGGAGAGGAAGGAGAACAAAACGCAGAAGTGAAGAAGAAGAAGAAGAAGAAGACGAAGGAGAAGAAGAATGAGAAGAGGAAGAGGAAGAAAAAGAAGAAGAAGAAGAAGAAGAAGAAGAAGAATAAAAATAAGAATAAGAAGAAGAATAATTGAATAAAGAATCAGAAGATTAAGAGGTAGAAGAAGGAGAACAACATCAAAAAGAAGAAGACAAATAAAGAAGAAGAAGAAGAAGCAAAAGAAGAAGAAGAAAAAGAAGAAGAAGAAGAAGAAGAAGAAGACGATGAAGAAGAAGAAAGAGAAGGAGAAGGAGAAGGAGAAGAAGAAGAAGAAGAAGAACATGGGGAAGAATAGGAAGAAGAAGAAGAAGAAGAGGAAGAAGAAGGAAAAGAAGAAGAGGAACAAGAAGTAGAAGCAGATGAAGAAGAAGAAGAAGAAGAAGAAGAAATAGATAGAGATGAAGGAGAAAATGGAGAAGAAGAAGAAGATGATGATGATGGTGAAGAACAAGAAGAAGAAGAAGTAGAACAGGGAGACGAAAAAGAAGATGGAGAAGAAGATGAAGAAGAAGAAGAAGAAGAAGAAGAAGAAGGAGAAGAAGATGAAGAATAAGAAGAAGATGAAAGAGATAGTGAACAAGAACGAGACGAGGAAGATGAGAGAGAAGAAGAAGAAGAAGAAAAACAAGAAAGAGAAGAAGAAGAACAACAAGAACAAGAAGAAGAAGTAGAAGAAGTAGAAGAACAAGAAAAAGAAGTGAAAAAAGAAGAAGTTGAAGAGGAAGAAGAAGGAGAATAAGTTGAACAAGAAGAAGGCAAACAAGATGAAGAAGAAGAAGTGGTAGTAGTAATTGAAGAAGAAGCTGATGATGACGACGAGGAGGAAGCAAGTAGAGAAGAAGAAGTAGAAGAAGAAGAAAAACAAAGGGAAGAAGAGGGATAAAAAGAAGCGGAAGAAGAACTAGATGGAGACGTAGAGGAAGTAGAAAAAGAAGAAGAAGAAGGAGAACGGGAAGGACAAGCAGAAGAAGAAGAACAACAAGAGGAAGAATATTAAAAAGGAGAAGAGGCAGAAGAAGACGACAGAGAAGAAAAAGAAGAAGAAGCTCGAGAAGAAAAAAAGGAAGAAGAGCAGGTGAAGAAGAAGAATGAGAGGAAGAAGAAGAAGGAGAAGAAGAAGAAGAGGAAGAAGAGTAAGAAGAAGAAGTGGGAAAGAGCAAGAAGAAGAAGAATAAGAAGAAGAAGAACTAGGAGAAGAAGGACAAGAAGTGGGGGAAGAAGAAAAGGAAGAAGAAAGACAAGGATATGATGAAGAAAAAAATAAGAAAAAACAAGAAGAAGAAGAAGAAGAAGAAAAAGAGGTTGAGGAGCAATATGAAGAAGAAGATTTGCAAGAAGAAGTGGAAGGAGGAGGAGGAGAAGAAGAAGAAGACGATGATGAAGAGGAAATATAAAATGAAGAAGACCAATAAGAAGAAATTGAAGAGTGTGGAGAAGAAGAAGAAGGAGAATAAGAAGGAAATGAAGAAGGAGATGGGGAAGGAGGATAAAAAGGAGGAGAAGAAGAAGAGGAAGAAGAAAAGGAAGAAAAAGAAGGAGAAGAGGAAATGAACGAAGCAAAGGAGAAGAAGAGGAAAAAGAAGAAGGAGGAGAAGAAGAAGAAGAAAAGGAACAAGAATAAGAAGAAGAAGAAGAAGAAGAAGAGGGAGAAGAAGAAGAGGGAGAAGAAGAAGATGAAAGAAGAACAAGAAGAAGAAGAAGATTAAGAAGAAGAAAATTAAGAAGAAGAAAAAAAAGTAAAAGAAAAAGAAGAAGAGGAAGAAGAAGAAGAAGAAGAAAAAGAAGAAGAAGAAGAAAAAGAAGAAAGGAAAGAAGAAGAGGAAGTGGAGCAAGAGAAAAAGTGGGAGAAGAAGAAGAAGAAGAAGGAGAAAAGGAAAAATATTTAGATGAAGAAGAAAAATAAGAAGATGAAGAAGAAGTAGAAGTAGAAGAAAGGGAAGAAGAAGAAGAAGAAGGAGGAGGAGGAGGAGGAGGAGGAGAAAAAGAAGAAATAGAAGAAGAAGAAGATGATGATGATGATGAAGAAGAACAAAAAGAAGAAGAAGAAGAAGAAGAAGAAGAAGAAGAAGGGGGAGAAGAAGAAGGGGAAGAAGAAGAGGAAGAAGAAGGAAAAGAAGAAGAAGAAAATGAAGGAGAAGTAGAGGAAGAAGAAGAAGTAGGAAGACAAGAAGAAGAAGAAGAAGAAAACAACGAAAGGAAGAAAAAGAAGAGATAAAAGAGTAGAAGAACTTTGACAAGAAGTAGGGGAAGAAGAACTGGAGGAAGAAGAGGAAAAAGAAGAAGAAGAAGAAAAAGAAGAAGAAAAAGTGAAAGAAGAAGAAAATGAAGAAGAAGAATAGGAAGAAGAAGAATGTGGAGAATAAGGAGAAGAAGTTGAAGAAGAAGATAAGGAAGAAGATGAAGAAGAAGAGGAAAAAAGAGAAGTTGAAGAGGAAGGTGAAGAAGAAGAAGAAGAAGAAGAAGAAGAAGTGGAAGGAGAAGTAGAATAATAGTAATAAGGAACAAAGAAAGTGAAGAAGAAGAAAAAGAAAAGGAAGAAGAAAAAGGAGAAGAAGAAGATGAAAAAGAGGAACACGAAGAAGAAGAGGAAGAAGAAGAAGAAGAAGAAGAAGAAGAAGAAGAAGATAAGGAAGAAGAAGTAGAAGAAAGGGAAGAAGAAGGGGAAGTAGACCAAAGAGAAAAAGAAGGAAAAGAAGAAGGGGAAGAAGTAGGATAAGAAAAGATGGAGAAGAAGATGAAAAAAGAGAAGAAAAGGTGGATGGTGAAGAACAAGAAGAAGAGTAAAAAGAAGAAAAGGAAGAAGAGGATGAAGAAGGTGAAGAAGTAGGAGGAGGAGAAGAAGAAGATGATGATGATGAAGTAGAAGAAGAAGAATAATAATAAGATGGAGTAGAAGAAGAAGAAGAGGAAGAAGAAGAAGAAGGAGAAGGAGAAGAAGAAGAACAAGGAGAAGAAGAAGAAGAAGAAGAAATAGAAGAAGAAGAAGTTGATGAAAACATGGAAGAAGAAGAAAAAGAAGAAGACGAAGAAGGAGAAGTAGAAGAACCAAAAGATGAAGAGGAAGGAGAAGAAGAAGAAGAAGAAGAAGATGTTATAGTAGAAAAGAATGTCGAAGAAGAAGAAGGAAGACAAGAAGAATTATAATTTGAAGAAGAGGAAGAAGAAGAAGGAGAAGATAGAGGTGGAGAAGAAGAAGATGAAATATGAGGAAAATGAACAACAAGAAGGAGGAGAATAAGTGGAAGAAGAAGAAGAATATAAAGAAGAACAAGAATAATAATATGAAGAAGAAAAAGATGATGATGAAGAAGAAGGAGAAGTTGGAGAATTAGAGTTAGATAAGGAAGGAGAAAAAGAAGAAGAACAACAAGAAGATGAACAAGAAGAAGGAGAGGCAAAAGAAGAAGACGAAGAAGAAGAAGAAGAAGAAGGAAAAAGTGAAGAAGAAGATGAAGGAGAAGAAGAAAATGATGATGATGATAAAGAAGAAGAAGAAGAACTAGTAGTAGAACAAGCAGAAGAAGAATAATAATAATAAAAAAAGAAGATGTCGATGAAGATGATGATGATAGTGAAGAAGAACAACAAAAATAAGAACAATGAGAAGAAGAAGAAGAAGAAGAAGAAGAAGAAGAAGAAGAGGTAGCAGTATAAGAGAAAGAAAAAGAAAACAACAAGAAGGAGAAGAAGGAGGGGATAAGGAAAGAAAGGGAGAAGAAGAAGAAAAACAAGAAGAAGAACAAAATGTAGACTAAGAAGAAGAAGAAAAAGAAGTAGAAGAAGAAGAAGAAGAAGAAGGGGGAGAAGAAGGAGAAGAAGCAGAAGAGGAAGAAGAAGGCAAAGAAGAAGAAGAAAATGAAGGAGAAGTAGAGGAAGAAGAAGAAGAACTAGGATAAGGAGAAGAAGAAGAAGAAAACAAAAAAGAAAGAAAAAGAAGAGGTAAAAGAAGTAGAAGAACTTTGACAAGAAGAAGGGGAAAAAGAACTGGAGGAAGAAGAGGAAAAAGAAGAAGAAGAAGAATGGGAAGAAGAAGAAGTAAAAAAAGTGAAAGAAGAAGAAAATGAAGAAGAACAAGAAGAAGAAGAATGTGGAGAATTAGGAGAAGTGGAAGAAGAAGATAAGGAAGAAGAAGAAGAACAAAAGGAAAAAGGAGAAGTTAAAGAGGAAGGTGAAGAAGAAGAAAAACAAGAAGAAGAAGAAGAAAAATTAGAAGAAAAAGAAGTGGAAGGAGAATTAGAATAATAATAATAAGGAATAAAGAAAGTGAAGAAGAAGAAGATGAAAAAGTGGAACATAAAGAAGAAGAGGAAGAAGAAGAAGAACAAGAAGAATAGGAAGAAGAAGTAAAAGAAAGGGAAGAAGAAGAAGAAGTAGACCAAAGAGAAAAAGAAGGAAAAGAAGAAGGGGGAGAAGTAGGATAAGAAAAAGATGGAGAAGAAGATGAAGAAAGAGAAGAAAAGGTAGAAGGTAAAGAACAAGAAGAAGGGTAAAAAGAAGAGGATGATGAAGAGGAAGAAGAAGGAGAAGAAGTAGGAGCAGAAGAAGAAGAAGAAGAAGATGATGAAGTAGAAGAAGAAGAATAATAATAAGATGAAGGAGTAGAAGGAGAAGAAGAGGAAGAAGAAGAAGAAGAAGAAGAAGGAGAAGAAGAAGAACAAGGAGAAGAAGAAGAAGAAGAAAAAGAAGAAGAAGAAGTTGATGAAAACATGGAAGAAGAAGAAAAAGAAGAAGACGAAGAAGGAGAAGAAGAAGAACCAGAAGATGAAGAAGAAGTAGAAGAAGAAGAAGAAGAAGAAGAAGAAGATCTTATAGTAGAAAAGAATGTTGAAGAAGAAGGAGGAGAAGAAGAATAATAATTGGAGGAAGAGGAAGAAGAAGAAGGAGAAGATAAAGGTGGAGAAGAGGAAGATGAAATAGAGGAAAAGGAACAACAAGAACAAGGAGGAGAATAAGTGGAAGAAGAACAAGAATAATAATAAGAAGAAGAAAAAGATGATGATGAAGAAGAAGAAGGAGAAGTTGGAGAATTAAAGGAAGAAGAAGAGGAAGGAGAAAAAGAAGAAGAACAAGAAGATGAACAAGAAGAAGAAGGAGAGGTAAAAGAAGAAGGTGAAGAAGAAAAAGAAGAAGAAGAAAAAGGTGAAGAAGAAGATGAAGGAGAAGAAGAAAATGATGATGATGATAAAGAAGAAGAAGAAAAAGAAGAAGAAGAACTAGTAGTAGAACAAGAAGAAGATGAAGAAGAACTAGTAGTAGAACAAGAAGAGGAAGAAGAAGAATAATGAAAAAAGAAGAAGATGCCAATGATGATGTTGATGATAGAGAAGAAGAACAATAAAAAGAAAAATAACAAGAAGAAGAAGAAGAAGAAGAAGAAGAAGAGGTGGCAGTATAATGGAAAGAAAAAGGAAAAGAAGGAGGAGGAGGAGGAGGGGATAAAGAAAGAAAGGGAGAAGAAGAAGAAAAAGAAGAAGAAGAAAAAATAGTAGAGTAAGAAGAAGAAGAAGAAGAAGAAGAACACGAAGAAGAGGAAAGAGAAGAAGAAGAAGAAGAATAAGAAGAGTAAGTAGTATGAGAGGAAGAAGAAGAAGAAGAAGAAGAAGAAGAAGGATGACGAGGAGGAGGAGGAGGGCAAGAAGATGGAGAAGAAGAAAACGAAGTAGAAGAAGAAGATGATGATGATGATGAGGAAGAAGATGAAGTAGAACAAAAAGAAGAAGAAGAAGAAGAAGAAGAAGATGAAGTTGAAGGAGAAGAGGAAGAAGAAGATGGAAAAGAAGAAATAGAAGAAGGCAAAGAAGAAGAAGAAGAAGAAGTATAAGAAGAAGAAGAAGAAAAAGTAGTAGAGGAAGATGAGAAAGTATGAGATAATGAAGAAGATGTGGAAGAAGAAGAAGAAGAAGAACAAAGTGGAAGGAGAAGAGGATGATAAAGAATAAGAAAAAGTAGTAGAAAGAGGCGAAGAAGAAAAAGGAGAAGAAGAAGAAGAAGAACAAGAACAAGAAGAAGAAGAAGAAGTAGAAGGAGAGGAAGGAGAAGATGATGGAGATGAAGAAGGCTAAAAAGAAGCAGCCAAAGAAGAGGAAGGTGAAGAAGAAGAAAAAAAAGAAGAGGAGGAAGAAGAAAAAGAAGAAGAATAAGAAGAAGAAGAGGAGGAAGAAGAAGAAGAAGAACAAAATGAAGAAGGAGAAGGTAAAGAAGAAGAAGAAGAAGGAGAAGAAAAAGGATAAGAACAAGAAGAATAAGAAGAAGGCAAAGAAGGAGAAGAAGGGGAAGAAGAAGGAGGTGAAGAAAAAGAAGAAGAACAACAACAAGGGGAAGAAGAAGAAGGAGAAGAAGAAGAAGAAGAAGAGGAAGAAAAAGGAAGAGAAGAAGAAGAATAAGAAGGAGAAGCAAAGGAAGAAGAAGAAGAAGAAGTAGAATAAGAACAAGATGATGTGGAAGAAATTTGTAAGGAAGAAGAAGTAGAAGAAGTAGAAGGAGAAGAAGATGGAGAAGGAGTAGAAGACGATGAAGAAGGAGAAGGAGAAGAAGAAGAAGAAGAAGAAGAAGAAGAAGAAAAAGAAGAAAAAGAAGAAGCAGAGGAAGTGGAAGAAGAGGAATAAGAAGAAGAAGAAGAAGAAGAAGAAGAAGGAGAAGAAGAAGAAGAAGAAGAAGAAGAAGAAGAAGAAGAAAAAGTAGAAGAAGAAAAAGTAGAAGAAGAAGAAATAGTTGAAGAAGAAGATGATGATGATGATGAAGATATCGGAGGTGGAGGAGAAGAAGAAGAAGAAGAAGAACAACAACAACAACAATGGAAAGAAGAAGAAGGATAAGACGAACAAGCAGAAGGAGAAGAAGAACATGAAGAAGATGTAGAGGTAGAAGAAGAAGGAGAAGGAGAACGAGAACAACAAGTAGAAGAAGAAGAACAATAAGAGGAAGAAGAAGAAGAAGAAGTTGGACAAGAAGAAAAAGAAGAAGAGGAACAGGTAGAAGAAGAACAGAAGAAGAAGAAGAAGAAGAAGAAAAAGATAAAGAAGAAGAAGAAGAAGAAGAAGAAGAAGAGGAAGAAGAATAAGGAGAATAAGGAGAAGAAGCAAAAGAAGAAGAAAAAAAGAAGAAGCACAAGGATAAGATGATGGAAAAAGACAAGACAAAGAAGAAGAAGAGGAAGAATAAGAAGAAGAAGTAGAAGTAGAAGAAGAAGAAGAAGAAGAAGTAGAAGAAGGCGAAGAGAAAGAAGAAGAAGAGAAAGAAGAAGAAGAAGAAGGGAAAAAAAGAAGGAGAAGAAGAAAAGATTAATAATAATAATATTAATAATAACAATGGGAAGAAGAAGAAGATTAGGAAGAAGAAGAAAAAGTAGCAAAAGAAGAAGATGGAGACGAAGGGGAAGAAGAAGAAGAAGAATAAGAGGTAGGAGATGAAGATGGTAGAGAAGGTGATAAAGAAGTACGAGGAGATGAAGAAGAAAAAGGATAAGAAGAAGAAGAAGAAGAAAAAGATGAAATAGAAGGAGAGGAAGGAGAAGAAGATGAAGAAGAAGAAGAAGAAGAAGAAGAAGAAGAAGCATACAATGAAGAAGAATAGGAAGAAGAAGAAGAAGATGAAGAAGAAGAAGAAGAAAAAGTAAAAGAATAAGTAAAAGAGGAAGAAGAAGAAGAAGAAGAAGAATAAGTGAACGAAGAAGAAGAAGATTATCAGGAAGAAGAGGAAGGAGAGCAACATAAAGAAGTAAAAGGAAAAGAAGAAGAAGAAGGATAAGAAGAAGATGGAGAAGAAGAAGAAGGATAAGAAGAAGATGGAGAAGAAGAAGAAGAAGAGAGAGAATAAAGAAAAGAAGAAGAAGAACGAGACGAAGAAGCTGTAGAAGAAGTAGAAGACGATGAAGAAAAAGAAGAAGAAAGAGAAGTCGTAGAAGAAGATGAAGAAAGCAAGAAAGAAAGAGGAGGAGGAGAAGAAGAAGAAGAAGAAAGAGAAGAGGAAGAAGAAGTAGAAGATGAAAAGGACGAATAAGAAGAAGAAGAAGAAAAAGAAAAACAAACAATTAGAATTAGCTGAAGAAAAAGAAGAACAAGAAAAATAAGAAGATGGAGAAGAAGAATAGAAAGATGTAGGAGGGAAGCAACCAGGAAATATGAGGTAAGAGAAGGAGAAGAAAAAGAAGAAGATGAACAAGAAGAAAAATAAAAAGAAGAAGATGAAGAAGAAGAAGAAGATGAAGTAGAAGAAGAAGAAGTTAAGGAGAAGAAGAAAAAGAAGAAGAGGAGGTACAAGATGAAGAAATTAAAAAGAAGAAGAAGAAGAACAATATGAAGAAGGAGAAGAAGAAGAACGAGAAGAAGAAGAAAAAGTTGAAGAAGAAGTAGAAGAAGGCATAGTAGTAGAAGTAGAAGACGAAGAAGAAAAAGAAGAAGAAGATGGAGAAGAAGAAGAAGAGGAAGTTGTAGCAGTAGAAAAAGGAGAAGAAGAAGAGAAAGAAGAAGATGCAAAAGAAGAAGAGGATGGTGGAGAAGGAGACAAAGAAGAAGAAGAAAGACAAGAAGAAGAAGAAGGAGAAGAAGAAGAAGAAGAAAAAGGAGAACTAGATAAAGAAGAAGGGGAAGCAGGAGAAGAAGAGAAAGATGAAGAAAAAGAATAAAAAGAAGAAGAAGAAGAAGATGATGATGAAGAACAAAAAGAACAAGAAAAAGTAGAGGAAGAAGAAGGGCAAGAAGAAGGGGAAGAAGAAGAAGAAGAAGATGAAGAAGAAGAGGGAGAAGTAGATGAAGAAGAAGAAGAAGAAGAAGAAAAAGAAGAAGAAGAACAAGAACAAGAGGAAGAGGAAGAAGAAAACGATGAGTAGAGGAAAAATAAGAAGAAAAAGAAGAACAAGAAGAAGAAGCTAACAAAGAAGATGAAGAAGATGGATAATAAGAACAAAAAGAATAAATAAAAGGAAAAGAAGTAGTAGAAGAAGAAGGAGAAGAAATATAGGAGTAGGAAGAAGAAGAAGAAGATGATGAAGAACAAGAACAAGAAGAAGATGAAGACAAAGAAGAGGCAGGAGCAGAAGGAAAAGATATAGAAAAAGGAAAAGAAAAAGAAAAAAAACAAGTAGAAGAAGAAGAAGGAGAAGAAGAAGAAGAAAAAGAAGAGGAAGAAGAAGAACAAGAAGAAGAAGAAAAAGAGGAAGAAGAGGAAGTCGAGGAAGAAGAAGAATACTAGCAAAAACAAGAAGAAGATGAAGAAGAAGAAGAGGTAGAAGAAGAAGAAAGAGATGGAAATAAAGAAGAAGACAGATAAGGAGAAGGGGAAGAATAAGAAGAAGAAAAAGAAGAAGAAGAAGAAGAAGAAGAAGAAGAAGAAAGGGATGAAGATAAAGTAGAAGTAGAAGTAGAAGAAGAAGTAGTAGTATTAGTAGAAGAAGATGTAGTACAAGAAGAAGAACAAGAAGAAGAAGAGGAAGATGAAGAAGAAGTAGAAGAAGAAGTGGAAGATGAAGAAGAAGAACAGGAAGAAGAAGAAGAAGATGAAGAAGGAGTAGAAGAAGAAGAAGAAGAAGAAGAGGTAAAAGAAGAGGAAGTAGATGTAGAAGAAGACAAAGAAAAGAAAGTAGAAAGGAAGATGAAGAAAAAGAGGAAAGAGAAGAAGAAGAAGATGGAGAAGAAGTAAAAGAAGAAGATGGAGAACAACATAACAAAGGAGAAGTAGAAAGAGAATAAGAATTGAAGGAGAAAGTAGAAGAAGAAAAAGTGGAAGGAGAAGAAAATGAACAAGATGATGAAGAAGAAGAAGAAGAAAAAGAAGAAGTAGAAGAAGAAGAAGAAGAAGAAGAAGAAGAAGCAGCAGTAGAAGAAGAAGAATTAGAGGAAGAAGAAGAAGAGGAAAAAGAAGAAGAAGAAGAAGAAGAAGAATGATAAGAAGAATAATAAGAAGAACAAGAAGAAGACAAAGAAAAAGATAAAGAAGAAGAGGAAGAAGAAAAACAAGAAGAGGAAAAAGGAATGCAAGAAGAAGAAGAAGGGAAAAACCAAGATGAAGAAGAAGATGAAGAAGAGAAAGAAGAAGAAGAAAAAGGGAAGAAGAAGAAAAAGAAGTAGAAGAAGAAGATGTAGAAGGAGTAAGAGAGGAAGAAGAAGAAGAACAACAAGAAGAAGAAGAAGAAGGCAAAGTAACAGAAGAAGAAGTATAAGAGACAGAAGGAGAGGAAAGCGAAGATGTGGAAGAAGAAGAATAATTTGAAGAAGAAGAAGAGGAATGGGGAAAACGAAGAAGAGGAAGCAGAAGAAGAAGAAGAAGAATTTGTAGAAGAAGAAGAGGAACAGTAAAATGAAGAAGAAGAAGAACAAGGAAAAGAAGGAAAAGAAGTGGGAAAAGAAGAAGAGGAGGATGAGGAGGAAGAAGAAGAAGAAGATGTTGATGATGAAGAAGATGAAGAAAAAGAAGAAGGAGAAGAAGAAGAAAAAAAAAATAAGAACAAGAAGAAAAGAGAAAGAAGAAGATGAAGAACATGGAGAAGAAGAGGAAGAAGGAGAAAAAGAATGAAAAGTAGTGGAAGAAGAAGAAGAAGAAGAAATAGAAGAAGATGAAGATGATGATGAAGAAGAAGAAGGAGAAAAAGATGATGAAGAAGATATAGAAGAAAATGAAGAAGAAGAAGAAAGTAGAGAAGGAGACGAAGAAAAAGAGGAATAAGAAGAAGAAGAAGATGGGGGAGAAAATGAAGAAGAAGAAGGAGAACAAGAAGATAAAGAAGAACAAGAAAAAGAAGAAGATGAAGAAGAGAAAGTAAAAGAAGAAAAAGTGGAGGAAGAAGAAAAAGATGAAGAAGAAGAAGAAGAAGAAGTAGCAAAAGAAGAAGAAGGAGAGGAAGAAGAGGAAGAGGAGGGAAAGGAATAAGAAATAGAAGATGAACAAGAAAGCATGAAGAAGAACTAGAAGAAGGGAAAGAAAAAGTTGAAGAAGAAGAGCAAGAAGAAAAAGAAGAAGAGGAAGAAGATGGAGAAGAAGAAGAAGAAAATGAAGAAGAAGATGAAGGAGAAGATGAAGAAGTGAAGAAGAAGAAGAAAAAGTGGAAGAAGAAAAAAAAGAAAGAAAAGAAGAAGAAGAAGAAGAAGAAGAAGAAGGGGAAGAAGAGGAAGAAGATTGAGAACATGAAGAAGAAAATAAGAAGAAGAAGAAGAGAAAGTAGTAGAAGAAGTAGAAGAGACAGAAGAAGAAGTAGAAGAAGAAGAAGAAGAAGTAGATGAAGAAAGAGAATTTGAAGAAGAAGAAGAGGAACAGGTAAACAAAGGAAAAGAAGCAGAAGAAGAAGTAGTAGTAGAAGAAGAAGAAGAAGAAGATGGATTAGAAGAGGAAGAATAAGAAAAAGAATGAATAGAAGTAGAAGAAGGAGGAGAAGAAGAGGAGGAGGAGGGACGAAGAAGAAGAAGTTGAAGAAGAAGAAGATGAAGAAAAAGAGGAAGGAAAAGAAGAAGAGGAAGAAGAATATGAACAAGAAGGAAAGAAGAAGACGAACAAGATGAAGAGGAAGAAGAAGAAGAAGAAGAAATAGAAGGAAAACAAGTGGAAGAAGAAAAAACAAGAAGTAGAAGAAGACGAAGGAGTTGAAGAAGAATATGAAGAAGAAGAAGAAAAAGAACAAAAAGAAGAAGAAGAAGAAGAAGAAGACAAAGAAGATGAAGGAGAAGATGAAGAATAAGGACACGAATAAGAATAGGAAGAAGGAGAAGAAGAAGCCGAAGAAGAAGGAAAAGTAGAAGAAGCACAAAAAGAAGAACATAGGGATGTAGGAGAAAAAGAACTAGAAGAAGAGGAAGAAGTAGAAGAAGAAAATTATGAAAAATAAGTAGAAGAATAAGAAGGAAAAGGGGTAGTAGACGAGGAAGTAGAACAAGGAGAGGAAGAAGGAGAATAAAAATAAGAAAAAGAAGAAGAAGAAGAAGATGTGATTGATTATGATGAAGTAGAAGAAAACAAGAAGAAGATGAAAATGTAGGAGAAGGAGAAGTAGTAGTAGCAGAAGAGAAAGAAGGAGAAAATCATAGAAGAAGGTGGAGGTGGGGATGATGAAAGAGAGGGAGAAGAAGATGCAGAAGAAGAAGAAGTGTAAGAAGAAGAAATAGAGGAAGAAGAAGAATAAGAAGATGAAGAAGTAGAAGACAATGAAACAGAAGAAGAAGAAAAAGAAGAGGAATTAGAAGAAGAAGAAGAAAAGATGAATAAATGGAAGAAGAAAAAGAACGAGAAGGACAAGAAGAAAAAGAACAAGAGAAAGGAGAAGAAGATGGAGAAGTCGAAGAAGAAGAAAGAGAAGAGGAGGAGGAGGCGAAGGAGAAGATGGAGGAGAAGAATAAAAATGACAAGGGGAGGAACAAGAAGAAGAATAAGAAGAGAATGAAAAAGAAGTGGTAGAAGATGAAGAAGGAGAAGAAGAAGAAGACGTAGAGAAAGAAGAAGAAGAAGAAGAAGAAGAAGAGAGGAAGAAGAAGGAGAAGAAGAAGAGGAAGGAGAAAGCAAAGTAGAAGAAGAAGAACAAGAAGAAGTAGAAGAAGATGAGGAGGAGGAAGAAGAAGAAGAAGCAGTAGTAGAAGAAGAAAAGAAGAAAAATAAGAAGAAGAAGAAGAACAAGATGAAGATGGAGAGGAAGGGGAAGAAGATGAAGAAGAACAAGTGGAAGGACAAGAAGATGAAGAAGAACAAGAAGAAGAAAAGAAGAAGGATGCAAAGATGAAGAAAGAGAAGAAGAACAAGAAGAAGAAGCAGAAGAAGAAGAAGAAGAAAAAGAAGAGGAAGAAGAAGAAGAAGAAAAAGGAAGAAGAAGAAGAAGAACTAGAAGAAGAGCAAGGATAATGAGATTTAGAGAAGAAGTAGAAGAAGAAGAAGAAAAGTGGGAGGTGAAGAGGAAGATAAAGCAGAAGAAGAAGGGGAAGAAGTACAAGAATAAAAACAAGAAGAAGAAGAAGATGAAGAAAAAGAAGGAAATGTAGAAGAAGAAGAAGAAGAAGTGAACGAAGAAGAAGAAGTGAATGAAGAAGAAGAAGTGAATGAAGAAGAAGAAGATGAAGAAGAAGAAGGAGAAGTAGTAGAAGAAGAAGCCAAAGAAAAAGAAGAAGAAGAAGAAGAAGAAGAAGAAGGGGGAAGAAGAAGAAGATGAGGAGGAAGAAGACGCAGGAGAAGAAGAAGAAGAAGAAGAAGAAGAAGAAGAAGAAGAAGAAGAAGAAAAAGAAGAAGAACAAGAAGAAGAAGTAGAAGATGATGATGAAGAAGTGGAAGAAGAAGAAGGAGAATAAGAAGATAAACAAGGAATAGAAAAACAACAGGAAGTAGAAGTAAAGGAAGAAGAAGAAGAAGAAGAAGAAAAAGAAGGAGAAGAAGAAGAACAACAAGAACAAGAAGAAATAGAAGAAGAGCAAGAAGAAATAGTAGGAGGAGAAGAAGAAGTTGGAGAAGAAGAAGGAGACAAAGGGGAGGAAGAAAAGAAGAAGAAGAAGATGTTGATGAAGAAGAAGAAGAAGAAAAATAAGAAGAAGAAGAGGAAGAAGGAGAAGAGGAAGAAGAAGAAGGAAAAGAAGTAGAAGAACAGGAAGAAGATGAAGAAGAAGAAGAAGAAAATTGGGATGCAGAAGAAAAAGAAGGAACAGAAGGAAAAGAAGTGGAGGAAGAAGATATAAAAGAAGAAGAGGAAGAAGAAGAAGAAGAAGAAGAAGAAGAAGAAGAAGAAAAAGAAGAAGAAGGAGAAGTTGTTCTTGTTGATGATGATAAAAAAGAAGACGAAGGAGAATAAGAAGAAGAAGAAGTGAACGAAGAAGAAGAATAATGGGAATAAGATGTCGAAGAAGGCAAAAAGATGAAAGACCAGGGAGAAGTAGAAGAAAAAGAAGAGGAGGAAGAGGAAGAAGAAGGAAAAGAAGAAGAAGAAGAAGAGTAAGTAGAAGAACAAGTAGTAGTAGTAGAAGAAGAAGAAGAAGTGGTAGAAGAAGAAGATGATGATGATGAAGAAGAAGAAGAAGAAGAAGGAGAAGAAAAGGAGGAAGTACATGGAAAACAATATGTAGAACAAGAAGGAGAAGTAGAGAAAGAAGAAGGCGAAGTAGGAGGAGAACCAGAAGAAAAACAAGATAAAGCACAAGCGAAAGAATAGGAAAAAGATGAAGAAGTTTGAGAAGAAGAAGAAGAAGAAGAAGAAGAAAGGAGTATAAGGAGAAGAAGAAGTAGAAGAAGAGGAAGGAAAAGTGCAACAAGAAGAAGAAGAAGGTGAAGTAGTGGAGGAGGAAGAAGAGGAAGAAGAAGTGGAGGTACAAGAAGAAGAAGAAAAAGAAGAAGATGAAGAAGAAGAAGAAGAAGTAGATGAAGAAGAAGATTTGGAAATATAAAAAGAGGAGGGTGAAGAAGAAGAAGAAGAAGAAAAAGAATAACAAGATGAAGAAGGAGAAGGGAGGTGTAGAGGAAGAAGAAGACGAAAAATAAGTAGAAGAACAGTAGTGGAAGAAGAAGAAGAAGAATAAGGAGGAGGAGAAGGGGGAGGACGAGGGGGAGAAGGAGAAGAAAAGATTTAGAAAAAGAAGAACAGGAGGAAGAAGAAGAAGAGGAAGAAGATGGTGAAGAAGAAGAAGAAGAGAAAGAACAAGAAGAACAAGGCGAAGAAGAAAGAGAAGTTGAAAAAGAAGAAAAAGAAGAAGAAGATGAAGAAGAAGAAGAAGAGGAAGAAGAAAAAATGAGAGAGAGAAGAGTAAGGAGAAGTAGAAGAAGAAGAACTAGAAGATGAAGAGGGAATGAAGAAGAAGAAAAGGAGGAGGATTAAAATGAATAATAATAATTAGTCAAGAAGAAAAAGAAGAAAAAAGAAGAAGAAGAAGAAGAAGAAGAAGAAGAAGAAGAAGAAGATGAAGAAGGAGAAGAAGAAAATGAAGAAGAAGAAGAGGAAAAGGAAGAGGAAGAAGAAGAAGAAGAAGGAGAAAAAGGAGAAGAAGAAGAGGAACTAGAGCAAGGAGAAGAAGGAGAAGAAGATGAAGAACAAGAAGAAGTAAGAGAAGAAGAAGGAGAACGAGCAGAAGGACAAGAAGAAGAGGATGAAAAAGAAGAATAAGAAGAAGAGGAAGAAGAAGAAGAAGAAGAAGAAGATGATGATGATGATGAAGAAGAAGAAGTAGAACAAAAAGGAGAAGAACAAGAGGAAGGAGGAGAAGAGTACGAAGAATAAGAAGAAGAAGAAGAAGAAGAAGAATATGGTGAAGAAGAAGAAGAAGAGGAGGAAGAGAAAGAATGAGAAAAAGAAGAAGGAAAAGGAGAAGAAGAAGGAGAAGAAGGAGAGGAAGAAGGAGAAGAAGAAGATGAAGAAGAAGGGAAAGAAGAAGAAGAAGAACAGGAAGACAAAGATGGAGATGAAGAAGAAGAAGAAGATAAAGAATAAGAAGAAGAAGAAAAAGATGAAGAACAAGAAGAAAAAGGACCAAAAAGAAGAAGAAGAGGAAGCGGAAAAAGAAGAAAAAAGAGAAGGAGAAGTAGCAAAAGAAGTAGAAAAGTAAGAAGAAGGACAAAGAGAAGAAGTTGGAAAAAGACAAAAAGATGAAGAAAAAGAAGAAGAGGAAGTAGAAGAAGAAGAAGGTATAAAGGAGAAAGACGAAGGAGATGAAGAAGAAGAGAGGAAGAAGAAGTGGAAGTAGAAGAAGATGACGAAGAAGAAGAACTATAAGAAGAAGAAGAAGAAGAGGAATAACAAAAAGAAGTAAAAGAAGAAGAAGAAGTAGAAGAAGTGGAAGATTACAGAGAAGAAGACGAAGATGAAGATGAAGAAGAAAAAGATGGAGACGAAGGAGTCAAAAGAAGAAAGAAGAAGAAGAAGAAGAAGAAGATGATGAAGAAGAAGAAGAAGAAAAAGAAAAAGAAAAAGAAGAAGTGGAATATGGAGATGTAGAGGGAGAAGATGAAAAAGAAGAAGGAGAAGAAGAAGAAGAAGTGAAAGTAGAGAAAAGAGAAGAAGTATGAGAAGAAGAAGAAGAAGAAGAAGAAGAAGAAGAAGAAGAAGAAGTAGAAGAAGAAGGAGGAGGAGGAGGAAAAGAAGATGAAATGTGAGAAGAAGATGAGGACGAAGAAGGACAAGAGGAAGAGGAAGAAGAAGAATAAGAAGAAGTGGAAGATGAAAGAAAACAAAAACTTGGATAAAAAAAAGAAGAAGAAGATGATGAAGAAGCGGAAGAAGAAGAAGAAGAAGAAGAAGAAGAGGAAGAACAAGAAGAAGGATAAGAAAGAGAAGGAGAAGGAGAAGAAGGAGAGCAAGAAGAAGATGATGTTGAAGAAGAGGAAGAAGAGGAAGACCAAGTAGGAGAAAAAGAAGGACCAAAGGTGAAGAAGAGGAAGAAGAAGAAGAAGAAGAAGCGATAGAAGTAGAAGAAAAAAGAAGAAGAAGAAGTAGAAAAAAGAGAAGAAAAGGAAGAAGAATAGGAAGAAGGGGAAGAACAAGAAGGGGAAGAAGTGGAAGAGGAAGAAGAAGAAGAAGAAGTGGTTGGAGAAGAAGAAGAAGAACAAGAGGAAGACGAAGAAGAAGGAGAAGAAGAAGAAAAAGAAGAAAAAGAAAGATATAAAGTAGAAGAAGAAAAATGGGAAGAAGAAGAAGAAGAAGAGAAGATGAAGAAGATGAAGAAGAAGATGATGAAGAAGAGGAAGAAGGAAAAGGAGAAGAAGAAGAGGAAGGAGACGAAGAAGAAGATGATGATGATAAAGAAGAATAAGAAGAGGAGATGAAAGAAGAAGAAGAATATTAAAAAGAAGAAGATGTTTATGATGATGATGATGATAACGTATAAGAAGAAGGACGAGAAGAAGAAGAAGCATTAGCAGTAATAGAGAAAGTAGAGGAAAAGGAAGAAGAAGATGTAAGGGGTTGAGGAAATGGAATGAGAAGAAGATGAAGTAGTTGTAGTCCAAGAAGAAGAAGTAGAGGAAGAAGAAGAAGAGGAAGAAGATTAAGAAGAAGAGAAGAGACAAGAAGACGAACAAGAAGAAGTAGAAGAAGATGTAGAAGACAGAAGAAAAAGAAGAAGAAAAAAGTAGTAGAAGAAGAAGAAGAGGAGGAGGAGAATTAAGAAGAAGAAGAAGAAAAGGAAGAAGAAGAAAGAGAAGAAGAAGAAGAATAAGAAAAAGAATAATAAGAAGAAGAAGAAGAGGAGGAGGAGGAAGAAGAAGAACGAGAAAAAGAAGAAGTTAAGGAAGTAGGAGAAGAAGAAGTCAAAGAAGAAGATGGAGACGAAAGGAAAGAAGAAGAGGAAGAAAATGTGGAAGGAGAAGAAGATGGTAAAGAAGAAGAGAAAGAAGTAAAAGGAGATGAAGAAGAAATGAGGATAAAAAGAAGATGAAGTAGAAGAAAAAGAAGAAGAAGAAGAAGAAGTACAAGAAGTAGAAGGAGAGGAAGGTGAAGAAGATGGAGAAGAAGAAGAAGAAGTCATTAATGAAGAAGGAGGAGGATGAGAAGAAGAAGAAGAAGAAGAAGAAAAAGAAGTATGAGAAGAAGAAGAAGAAGAAGAAGTAGAAGAAGAAGAAATGAATGAAGAAAAAGAAGATTAAAAGGAAAAAGAAGAAGGTGAACAACATGAAGAAAAAGAAGAAGGCAAAGAAGAAGAAGAAGAAGAAGAAGACAAAGAAGAAGAAGATGATGATGAAGAAGAAGAAGGAGAAGAAGTAGAAAAAGAAGAAGAAGAAGAAGATGAATACAGGAAAACGAAGAAGCAGAAGAAGAAGAATAGGAAGAAGAAGGAAAAGAAGAAGGATAGTAACAAGGAGAAGTAGAGGAAGGAGTAGAAGAAGAATAAGAAGAAGTTGAAGGAGAAGAAGACCATAAAGAAGAAGATGAAGAGGTAGATATAGATGAAGAAGAAAAAGGAGAAAAAGAAAAAGAAGAAGAAGAAGTTGTTGATGATGAGGAATAAGAAGAAGAAAGAGAAGAAGTAGAAGTGGAAGGAGAAGAAGATGGAGGAGAAGAAGAAGAAGAAGGTGACGAAGAAGAAGGAGAAGAAGAATAAGAAGAACAACAAGAAGAAGAAGAATAAGAACAACAAGAAGTAGTATTAGTAATAGTAGTAGTAGAAGAAGAAGAAGAAGAGGATGATGAAGAAGAAGGAGTAGAAGAAATAAAAGAAGAAGAAGTGGAAGAAGAAGAAGAAGAAGAACAAAAAGAGCAAGAAGACAAAGAAGAAGAAGAAAAAGAAGATTAGGAATAAGACAAGCAAGCAGAAGATGGAGAAGAAGCAGAAGAAGAAGAAGAAAACGATGAAGAAGGACAAGGATAAGATGAAGGAAAAAGTCTACTTGGTGATGAAGAAGAAGAAGTAGAACTAAAACAAGTAGAAGATGGTGATAACGATGAAGCAGAACAAGTAGGGGTAGATGATGATGATGATGATGATGAAGAAAAAGAAATAGAAGAAGAAGAAGAGGAATAGGTATAAGGAGAAGAAGAAAAAGAAGAAGGAGACAAAGAAATAGAAGAAGAAGAAGAAGAAGAGGAAGAAGAAGAAGAACAAGAAGAAGAAGAAGATGAGGAAGAAGAAGAAGTGAAAGAAGAAAATGGTGTGGAAGAGGAAGGACAAGAAGTTGGAAAAGAAGAAGAAAAAGGAGGAGGAGAAGAAGAAGAAGAAGTAGTAGAATAAGAAGAAAAGAATAAGAAAAAGAAGTAGAAGGAGAGGAAGGAGAACAAAATGCAAAAGAGAACAACAAGAAGATGAAGAATACGAAGAAGAAGAAGAAGGAGAAGAGGAAGAGGAAGAAGAAGAAGAAGAAGAAGAATAAAAACAAGAATAAGAAGAAGAAGAAGTGAATAAAAAAGGAGAAGATTAAGAGGTAGAAGAAGAAGTAGAACAA
>JAIUJO010000024.1:7500-27500 GCA_023846275.1 Vanilla planifolia | reverse complement strand
AGAACAAGAAGAAGAAGAAGAAGTTGATGAAAACATGGAAGAAGAAGAACAAGAAGAAGAAGACAAAGAAGGAGAAGAAGAAGAACCAGAAGACAAAGAAGAAGGAGAAGAAGAAGAAGAAGATGCTGTAGTAGAAAAGAAGGTTCAAGAAGAAGGAGGAGAAGAAGAATAATTAAAAGAAGAGGAAGAAGAAAAAGGAGAAGATAAAGGTAGAGAAGAAGAAGATGAAACAAAGGAAAAGAAATAACAAGAAGAAGGAGAGTAAGTGGAAGAAGAAGAAGATAAAGAAGAAGAAGAAGAATAATAAGAAGAAGAAAAATATGATGATGAAGAAGAAGTAGGAGAAGTTGGAGAATTAGAGGAAGAAGAAGAGGAAGGAGAAAAAGAAGAACAACAACAAGAAGACGAACAAGAAGAAGAAGGAGAGGTAAAAGAAGAACACGAAGAAGAAGAAGAACAAGAAGAAGAAAAGGTGAAGAAGACGATTAAGGAGAAGAAGGAAAATGATGTTGATGATAAAGAAGAAGAAGAAGAAGAACTAGTAGTAGAACAAGAAGGAGAAGAAGAAGAAGAATGAAAAAAGAAGAAGATGCTGATTATGATGATGACGATAAAGAAGAAGAACAACAAAAAGAAGAACAAGGAGAAGGAGACAAAGAAGAAGAAGAAGAAGGGGCATGAGGAGGGGATAAGGAAAGAAAAGGAGAAGAAGAAGAACAAAAAAGTAGAGTAAGGAGAAGAAGGAGAACAAGAACAAGAAGAAGAGGAAAGAGATGAAGAAGAAGAGGAAGAAGAAGAAGAAGAAAGCGAGAAAAAAGAAGAAGAAGAAGAAGAAGAAGAAGAAGAATAAGAAGAGTAAGAAGTAGGAGAGGAAGAAGAAGAAGAAGAAGGAGGAGGAGGAGGAGGAGGGCAAGAAGAAGAAGAAGAAGAATAAGAAGAAGAAGAAGATGATGATGATGATGATGATGATGAGGAAGAAGATGTAGAACAAAATGAAGAACAAGAACAAGAAGAAGATGAAGTGGAAGGAGAGGAGGAGAAGAAGAAGGACAAGAAGAAATAGAAGAAGGCAAAGAAGAACAAGAAGAAGTATAAGAAGAAGAAGAAGATGAAGAAGATGAAGAAGAAGAAGTAGAGGAAGAAGAGACAGAACGAGAAGAAGAAGAAGATGAGAAAGAATAAGAAGAACAACAAGAGGAAGGAGAAGAAGAAGATAAAGAATAAGAAAATGTAGTCGAAAGAGGCAAAGAAGAAAAAGGAGAAGAAGAAGAAGAAGAACAAGAAGAAGAAGAAGAAGAACTAGAAGCAGAGGAAGGATAGAAGATGGAGATGAAGAAGCCTAAAAAGAAGCAGACAAAGAAGAGGAAGGTGAAGAAGAAGAAAAAGAAGAGGAGGAAGAAGAAAAAGAAGAATAAGAAGAAGAAGAAAAACAAGAACAAGAAGAATAAGAAGTGGCCAATGAAGGAGAAGATTAAGAAGAAGAAGAAGAAAGAGGAACAACATGAAGTAGGATAAGGTAAAGAAGAAGAAGAAGGATAAGAAGAAGAAGAATAAGAAGAAGACGAAGAAGAAGAAGAAGGGGAAGAAGAAGGAGATGAAGAAGAACAAGAAGAAGAAGAACAAGGGGAAGAAGAAGAAGGAGAAGAAGAAGAAGAGGAAGAAGAAGGAAAAGAAGAGTAAGAATAAGAAGGAGACGTAAATGAAGAAGAAGAAGAAGAAGAAAAAGAAGAAGAAGAAGAAGAAGAAGAAGAAGAAGAAGTAGGAGAAGAAGAAGAAGGAGAAGGAGAAGAAGGAGAAGAAGAAGAAGGAGAAGAAGAAGAAGGAGAAGAAGAAGAAGAAGGAGAAGAAGAAGAAGAAGAAGAATACAAAGAAGAAGAAGAATACGAAGAAGAAGAAGAATACGAAGAAGAAGAATACGAAGAAGAAGAAGAGAAGAAGAAGGAGAAGGAGAAGAAGGAGACAAAGTAGAAGAAGGAAAGGAAGAAGAAGAAGAAAAAGAAGAAGAAGAAGAAAAAGAAAAAGTAGAGGAAGAGAAAGAAGATGAATAAGAAGAAGAAGAAGAAGAAGAAGAAGAAGAAGAAGAAGAAAAAGAAGAAGAAGAAGAAGAAGAAGAAGAAAAAGAAGAAGAAGAAGAAATAGTTTAAGAAGATGATGATGATGATGATGAAGAAGATGTTGGAGGTAGGGGAGAAGAAGAAGAAGAACAACAACAACAACAACAATAATGGAAAGAAGAATGATAAAACAAAGAAGAGGAAGAAGAAGGAAAAGAAGAAGAAGAACTTGAAGAAGATGTAGAGGTAGAAGAAGAAGGAGAAGGAGAAGGAGAACGTCAAGTAGAACAAGAGAACAATAAGAGGTAGGAGAAGAAGGAGAAGAAGAAGAAGAAGAAGAATTTGGACAAGAAGAAAAGGAAGAAGGGGAAGTGGTAGAAGAAGAACGAAAGGAAGATGAAGAAGAAGAAGAAGAAGAAATAGAAGAAGAAGAAGAAGAAGAAGAAGAGGAAGAGGAAGAAGAAGAAGAAAAAGATTAAGAAGAAGAAGAAGAAGAGGAAGAAGAACAAGGTGAATAAGGAGAAGAAGCAAAAGAAGAAGAAAAAAGAAGAAGCACATGGATAAGATGATGGAAAAGGACAAGACAAAAAAGAAGAAGAGGAAGAAGAAGATGAAGTAGAGGAAGAAGAAGAAGGAGAAGAAGAAAAAGAAGAAGAAGGCAAAGAAGAAGAAAAGAACAATAATAATAATAATAATAATAATAATAATAATAATAAGAATGGGAAGAAGAAGAAGATGACGAAGAAGTAAAAGAAGAAGATGGAGATGAAGGGGAAGAAGAAGAAGAAGAAGAACAAGAGGAAGCAGATGAAGATGGTAAAGAAGGAGAAAAAGAAGTGCAAGGAGACGAAGAAGAAAAAGGATAAGAAGAAGAAGAAGATGAAGATGAAGTAGAAGGAGAGGCAGGAGAAGAAGATGGAGAAGAAGAAGAAGAAGAAGAAGCATACAATGAAGAAGAACGAGAAGAAGAAGAAGAAGAAAAAAAAAAGAATAAGCAAAAGAAGAAGAAGAAGAAAAAGAAGAATAAGTGAACGAAGAAGAAGAAGATTATGAGGAAGAAGAAGAAGGAGAACAACATGAAGAAGTAAAAGGAACAAAAGAAGAAGAAGAAGAAGAAGAAGAAGAAGAAGGATAAGAAGAAGAAGAAGGAGAAGAAGAAGAAGAAGAAGAAGAAGCAAGAGAATAAGGAAAAGAAGAATAAGAACAAGACTGAGAAGCAGTAGAAGAAGTAGTAGTAGTAGTAGTAGAAGAAGAAGAAGAAGAAGAAGAAAAAGAAGAAAAACAACAACAACAAAAACAACAAGAGGAAGGAGAAGAAGATCGTAAAGAAGAAGAAGAAGTAGACAGAGACAAAGAAGAAAAAGGAAGAGGAGAAGAAGAAGAAGATGATGATGATCTTGATAAGGAATAAGAAGATGAAGAAGAAGATGATGAAGAAGAAGTAGAAGAAGTGGAAAGAGAAGAAGAGAGAGAAGAAAAAGAAGAAGGAGACAAGGAAGAAGAAGGAAAAGAAGAAGAAAAAGAAGAAGAAGAAGAAGAAGAAGAATAAAAAGAAGAACAATAAAGAGAAGAAGAAAATAAAGAAGAAGAAGAAGAGGAAGAAAAGAAGAAGTGAACAAAGAAGAAAATATTCAAGGGAAGAAGAAGAAGGAGAACAAGTTGAAGAAGAAGAACGCAAAGAAGACGAAGAAGAAGAAGAAGAAGCAGAAGAAGAAGAAGAGCAAGAAGTAGTAATAGAAGAAGAAGAAGATGATGACGATGGTGAAGAAAAGTAGGATGAGGAGAGTAAGAAGGAGAAGAAGAAGAAGGTGAACAAAAAAGGAAAGAAGAAGGATAAGAAGAAGAAGAAGAAGAGGAAGAGGAAGGAAAAGAAATGGAAGAACGTGAAGGGGAAGTAGAGGAAGAAGAAGAAGAAGAAGGAGAAGGAGAACCACAAGTAAAAGAAGAACAACAAGAGAAAGAAGAAGAAGAACAAGAACAAGAAGAAGATGAAGTTCGACATGAAGAAAAGAAAGAAGAGGAAGAGGAAGATAAAGAATGGGAAGAAGAAGAAGAAGAAGAAGAAGAAATAAAAGAAGAAGAAGAAGAAGAAGAAGAAGAAGAAGAAGAAGAAATAAAAGAAGAAGAAGAAGAAGAAGAAATAGTGCAAGAAGAAGAAGAAGAAGTAGAAGAAGTGAAAGAAGGAGAACAAAGAGAAGAAGGAGAAGTAGCTAAAGGAGAAGAAAAGGAAGAAGAAGGACAAGAATAAGATGAAGGAAAAAGACAAGAAAATGAAGAAGAAGAGGAAGAGGAAGGACAAGAACAGGAAGTAGAAGTAGAAGAAGAAGAAGGACAACAAAATAAGAAATAGAAGAATAAGAAGAAGAGAAAGAGCAAGAAGAAGTAGAAGATGAAGGAGAAGAAGAGGAAGAAGAAGAACAAGAAAAAGGAAGAGAAGATGAAGAAGTTGAGGAAAAATTGAAAGAAGAAGAAGAACAACAAGGAGAAGGTGCAGAAGAAGAAGAAGAAGACGAAATGGAAGAATGTGGAGAAGAAGAAGAAGAAGGGAAGAAGGACAAAATTGAGTAGAAGAAGAAGAAGAAGTGGAAGTGAAGGAGGCGAAGAACAAGAAGAAAAAGAAAACCAAGAAGAAGAAGAAGAAGAAGAGGAAGAAGTAGAAGAAGAAGAAGAAGATGAAGAATAAGAATAAGAAGAAGATTTAGAAGAAGAGAAAGTAGAGGTGGAAGAAGTAGAAGAAGAAAAATAGAAAGAAAAGAAGAAGAAGAAGAAGAAGAAGAAGAAGGAGAAGAACAAGAAGAAGGATAAGAAGAAGAAGAAGAAGACGAAGCAGAAGAAGAAGAAGAAGAAGAAGAAGAAGAAGAAGAAGTTGAAGTGGAAGAAGAAGAAGAAGGAGAAGAAGAAGAATAATAATAATAAGTAGAGGAAGAAGAAGAAGGAGAAGGAGAAGTAAAAGAAGAAGAAGAAGAAGAAAAGTGCAAGAAAAAATGAATAAAAAGAAAAAGATGAAGATGGAGAAATAGATGGTAAATAAGAAGAAGAAGGAGAAGAAAAAAACAAGGAGAAGAAGAAGAAGAAGAAGAAGAAGAAGAAGATGTTGATGAAGTGGTAGCGGTAGTAGAAGAGAAGAAGAAGAAGGAGGAGGAGGATGAGGAGGAGGAGAAGAAAGAGAAGAAAAAGAGGAGGAAGAAGAAGAAGAGGATGAAGATGAAGAAGAAGATGGAGAAGAAGAAGAAGATGGAATACAAAAAGAACCAAGAGAAGAAGAAGATGCAGTAGAAGAAGAAGAAGAAGAAGAAGAAGACGAAATGAATAAAAAGAAGTAGAAGATCAATAAGAAGAGGACGAAGAGGAGGAAGATAAAGAATTAGAAGAAAAATTGATGAAGAAAGGGACGAACAAGAACAACAAGAAGAGGAAGAACAAGAAGAAGAAGTTTAAGAAGAAGAAGAAGAAGAAGGAGAAGAAAATGGAGAAGGGCAGGGAGAAGGAGAAGAAGAAATAGAACAAGAAAAGGAAGAAAGGAAGGAATAATAATAATAACATTACTAGAAGAAAGAGAAGAAAAAGAAAAAAAAAGAAGAGGAAGAAGAATAAAAAGAAGGAGAAGGAGACGAAGAAGAAGAAAGGGAAGAAGAAGTGCAAGTAGAGCAAGGAGAAAAAGAAGGAAAGGAAGAAGAAGAAGAAGAAGTAGGACAAGAAAAAGAACAAGAAGAAGAAGATGATCACGAAGAAGAAGAATTAGAAGAAGAAGAAGTGAACGAAGAAGAAGAATGTGAAGGGGAACAAGATGAAGAAGAAGGCAAGCAAGAAGAAGAAGACAAATAAGAAGAAGAAGAAGAAGTAGAAGAAGTAGTAGTAGAAGAAGAAGTAGAAAAACAAGAAGAAGAACAAAAAAAGGATTGAGGAGAAGAAGGAGAAGAAGAAGAAGAAGATGAAGAAGAAGAAGAGGGAGAAGTAGAAGAACAACATCAAATAGAAGAAGAATAAGAAAGAGAAGAGGAAGAAGAAAAAGAAGAAGATGAGGAAGAAGAAGGAGGAGAAGAAGAAGAATAAGAAGAAGAAGAGGATGAAGAAGAAGAAGATGAAGAAGAAGGAGAAGAAGAAGAAGAAAAAGAAGAAGATGAGGATGAAGAAGAGGATGAGGAAGAAAAAGAATAAGAAGAAGAGTAAAAGAAAAAACAAAAGATTTAGAAGAATAAGAAGTTGTAGTAATAGTAGAAGAAGAAGAAGAAGAAGAAGAAGAAGAAACAGAAGAATACTAGAAGAAGAAGAAGAAGAAGAAGTTGGAGAAAAAGAACAGGAAGAAGTAGAGGATGAAGAAGAAGGAGGAGAAGAACAAAAAGAAGAAGAAGAAGAAGATGAAGTAAAAGAAGAGGAAGAATAAGAAAAAGAAGAAGAAGAAGAAGAAGAACAAAAAGATGAAACATATGAAGAAGAATAGAAACAAGAAGAAGAAGACAAATTTGAAGTAGTAGAAGAAAAAGAAGAAAAACAAAAGAAGGAGAAGAACCACAAGTAGATGGAGAAGGAGTGGTGAAAGAAAAAGAAGGAGAAGAAGACGAAGAACAAGAAGTAGAAGAAGAAGAACAAGAACATGTAAAAGAAGGAGAAGAAAAACAAGAAGAAGAAGAAGAAGAAGAGGAAGAAGTAGCAAAAGTAGAAGACAAAGGCAAAGAAGGAGACAAAGAAAAAGAAGAAAGAGAAGAAGAAGAAGAACAAGAAGAAGGAGATGTAGAAGAAAAAGGAGAAGAAGAAGATGATTAGGACGAAGAAGAAGAAGAACAGGAAGAAGAAGAAAACAAAGAAGAACAGGAAGAAGTAAAAGAACAAGAAGAAGAAGAAGCAGAAGAAGAAGATGAAGTAGAAGATGTGGAAAGAGAAGAAGAAGAGCAAAAAAAAATCAAGAAGAGGAACGAGGAGGAGAAGTAGAAGAATAAGTAGGAGAAGTAGAAGAAGAAGGAGAAGAAGTAGAAGAAGGAGAAGGAGAAGGAGAAGAAGTACAAGAAGGAGAAGGAGAAGAAGAAGAATAAGAAGAAGAAGAAGAAGAGGAAGAAGAAGAAGAAGGAGAAGAAGAAGATAAAGAAAATGCAGAAGAAGAAGAAGAAAAGATGAAGTAGAAGAAGTAGAAGAAGTAGAAGAAGAAAAAAAAGAAGAAGACGAAGAAGAAGAAGAAGAAAAAGATGTTGGTGATGATGATGATGATGATGATGATGAAGAACTAGAATAAGAAGAAAAATAAGGAAAAAAAGAAGAAGGGGTTCAAAAAAAAGAGGGAAAAGGAGAAGCAGAAGAAGAAGAAGTAAAAGAAAAGAATTGCAAGAATAATAAGAAGAAGAATAGAAAGAGGAAATTTGTAAAGCTGAAGAAGAAGAAAAAGAAGGAGGGGGAGGCGAAGAAGAAGGAAAAGAAGGAGAAAAAAGAGAAGAAGAAGTGGAAGAAGAAGAAGAAGAAGAAGATGAAGAAGGGGAAAAAGATGAAGAAGAAGAAAAGAAGAGGATGAAGGAGATAAAGAAGAAGGCAAAGAAGTGGAAGGAGAAGAAGAAGAAGATGAAGAGGAGGAGGTGGAAGAAGAGGAAGCAGGAGAAGGAGAAATAGAAGAAGAAGAAGAAGAAGAAGAAGAAGAAGAAGAAAAAGAAGGAGACAAAGAAGGAGAAGACAAAGAAGAGGAAGAATTAGAAGAAGAAGAAGAAGAAGAATAAGAAGATGAAGAAAAAGAAGTAGTAGTAGTAGTACAAATAAAAGAAGAAGAAGAAAAGAAGTCAAAGAACAAGGAGAAGATGAAGAGAAAGCAGAAGGAGGAGAAGAAGAAGAAGAAGAAGAAATGAAGGAAAAGTAGAAGAATAAGAAGAAGAAGAAGAAGAAGAAGTAGAAGAACTAGAAGAAGAGGAAGAAGAAGGTGAAGGCGAAGACAAAGAAGAAGAAGAAGATGAGGATCATGAAAAAGAGAAAGAAAACGAAGGAGAAGAAGGAGAAGAAGAAGAAGATGATGATGATGGTGATGATGATGATGATGGAACAACAAAAGAAGAAGAATAAGAAGAAAAAGAAGAAGAACAGGAAGAAGAAGAGGAAGAGGAGAAGGATGACATGTAGAAAAGGAAGTAGAAGAAGAAGAAGAAGAAGAAGTAGAAGAGGAAAAAGAAAAAGAAGAAGAGGAAGAAGTATGAGGAGAAGAAGTAGTAGAAGATGACGATAGAGAAGAAGAAGAAGAAAAGATGAAGAAAATGAAGAAGGAGTTGAAGAAGAAGAAGTAGAAAAGAAAAGGATAAGAAAAAGATGAAGGAAAAGAAGAAGAAGAAGAAGACGAAGAAGAAGAAGAAGAAGAAGAAGAGGAAGAAGAAGGAGAAGAAGAAGGAGAAGAAGAAGCAAAAGAAGTAGAAGAGGAAGAAGAAGAAGGAAAAGGAGAAGATGAAGAAGAAGTAGAAGAAGAAGAAGGAGAAGAAGAAGAAGAAGAAGAACAAGAAGAAAAAGAGAAAGTAGAAGAAGGAAAAGAAGCGGAAAAAAAGAAGAAGAAGAAGTAGTAGAAGAGCAGAAGAAGAAGAATATGGTGATGAAGAAAGGAAGATGAAGAACAAGAAGTAGAAGATTAGAAAAAAAAATAGAATTTGAAGAATAAAAAGATGATGAAGAAGAAGAAGAAGTTGAGAAAATATAAAAAAAAGGAAAAAGAAGGAGAAGAAGAAGAAGAAGAAGGAGAAGATGAAGAAGAAGAAGGAGAAGAAGGTAAAGAAGAAAAAGAAGAAGTAGACGAAGAAGAAGAAGAAGAAGAAGAAGGAGAAGAAAAAGAGAAGGAAGAAGAAGAAGACAGAGAAGAAGTAGTATAGGAAAAAGAAGAAAAAAACTAAAAGAAAAAGAAGGGGAAGAAGAAGAGGAGGAAGAAGATGAAGAAGAAGAAGAAGATATTGATGAAGAAGAAGAAAAAGGAGAAGAAGAAGGAGAAGGAGAAGAAGAAGAAAAAAAAGAAGATCATGATGAAGAAGAAGTAGAAGAAGAGATGAGGAAGAAGAAAAAGAACAAGAAGAAGAAGAAGAAGAAGAAGAAGAAGAAGATGGAGAAGAGGAAGAACGAGAAGAAAAAGAAGGAAAAAAAAGTAAAAGAAGCAGGAGTAGATAAAGAAGTTGCTTATGAAGAAAAAGAAGTAGAACAAGAAGAAGAAAACGAACAGGAAGAAGAAGAGAAAGAAAAACAAGAAGAAGAAGAAGAACATGATGATGATGATGAAGAAGGAAGAGAAGAAGAAGAAGAAGATCAAGAAAAACAAAAAGAAGGAGAGTAGGAAGAAGAAGAAGAAGAAAATGAAGTTGGATAAGAAGAATAAGAAGGAAATAGATATTGTAGAAGAAGTAGAACATGTGAAAGAAGATGAATAAGAAGAAGATGTTTATGATGATTATCATGAAGAAGAAGAAGAACAAGAAGAAGAAGAAATAGAAGAAGATTCAAGAGGTGGTGGAAAAGAACAAGTAGTAGTAGTTGAAGAAGAAGAAAAATAAGGGGAAAAAGAAGGAGAAGGGGTTGATGAAAGAGAGGGAGCAGAAGAAGAAGAATAAGATGTAGAGTAAGAAGAAGAAGAGCAAAAAGAACAAGAAGAAGAGGAAAGAGAAGAAGAAGAAGAAGAAGAAGAGGAAGAAGAAGAGGAAGAAGAGGAGGAAGTAGTAGAAGAAGAAGAAGAAAAAGAATTAGAAGAATGATAAGAAGAAGAAGAAGAAGAAGAGGAAATATAAGAAGAAGAAGAAGAAGAAGAGGAAATATAAGAAGAAGAAGAAGTTGAAGGGGAAGGAGAAGACAAAGAAGAAGGAGAAAAAGGAGAAAAAGGAGGAGGAGACAAAGAAGAAGGAAAAGAAGATGAAAATGGAGAAGAAGAAGAAGAAGAAGAAGAAGTTGAAGAAGAAGAAAAAGATGAACAATAAGAAGAAGAAGATGAAGAAGAAGAAGTGGAAGAAGAAGAGGATGAAGAATATGTAGAAGAAGAAGGCAAAGGAGAAGAAAAAGAAGAAGATGATGAAGAAGAAGGGGAGAAGGAGATGGAAAATAAGGTACGAGAAGGACAAGAAAAAGAACAAGAATAAAAAAATGGAGAAGAAGATGGAGAAGAAAAAGAAGAAGAAGAAGAAGCAGATGAAGGTGAAGAATAGGAAGAAGAAGAACAAGATGAGGAAGACAAAGAAGTGTATGAAGAAGAAGAAGAAGAAGAGGGAGGAGAAGAAGAAGGAGAAGAAGAAGTAGAAGAAGGAGAGAAAGAAGGAGAATAAGAAGAAGAACAACAAGAAGGAGACAAAGAAGAAGAAGAAGAAGAAGAAGAAGAAGAAGAAGAACAAGAAAAAGAATAAGAAGAAGCAAAAAAAGAAGAAGTAGAGGAAGAAGAAGAAGAAGAAGAAAAGGAAGACAAAGAAGAAGAAGAAGAATAATAAGAGAAAGAAGAAGGAGAAAAATAAGAAGTAGATGAAGGAAAAGAAGAGGAGGAAGAAGAAGGAGAAGAAGAAGAAGATAAAGAAGAAGGGGAAGAAGAAGAAGAAGAAAAAGAAGAAGGTAAAGAACAAAAAGAAGAAGAAGACAAAGAAAATGAAGAAGAAGAACAAGGGGAAGAAGTTGGGGAGGAAGAAGAAGAATCAGAAGAAGAATAAGAAGAAGAAGAAGGAGAAGTAGGATAAATATAAAATGAAGAGAAGAAGATGAAAAAGAAAAAGAAGATCAAGAATAAGTAGGAGAAGATGAGGAAGAAGAGGAACAAGAAGAACAAAAAGAAGAAGAAGAAGAAGAAGAAGAAGGAGACAAAGAAGAACAAGGAGAAGAAGAAGAAAAACGAGAAGAAGATAAGGAAGATGAAGTAGAAGAGGAAGTAGTAGAAGAACAAGAAGATGGAGGAGAAGAAGAAGTAGAAAAACAAGAAGTAGAAGATGAAGAAGAAGAAGAGGACAAACAAAAAGAAGAAGAAGACAAAAAAGGAGAAGAGGAAGTTTGAAGTAGTTGTAGAGGAAGAAGAAGAGGAAGAAGAGATGAAGAAGAAGAGGAAGGAGAAGAAGTAGAAAAAGAAGAAGAAGAAAACGAAGTAGAAGAATAAGAAGAAAAAGAAGGGGAAGTAAAAGAAGGAGAAGAAGGGGAAGAAGAAAAAGATGAAAAAAAAGAAAAACAACAAGAATAACAAATAGAAGAAGAAGGAGAAGTAGAGGAAGAAGAATAAGAAGAAGATCGACAAGATGTAGAGGAAGAAGAAGTAAACAAAGACGGCAAAGAAGAAGAAGAGGAAGAAGAAGAAGAACAATAAGAAAAAGAAGAAAAAGAAGAAGAAGAAGTAGAAGAAGAAGAAGAAGGAGAAGAAGACGGAGAAGAAGAACAAGAACAAGAACTAAAAGAAGTTGAAGTTTAAGAAGAAGAAGGAGAAGAAAAAGATGATGAAGAAGAAGAGAAAGAATAAGAAGAAGAATAATAAGAAGAAGAAGAAAATCAAGTAGAGGAAGAGGAAGAAGAACAAGATGGAGAAATGGAGGAAGAAGATGAACATGGAGACGACGACGAATAAGGAAAGGAAGAAGGTGAAGAAGAATTATGAAAAGGACAAAGAGGAGCAAAACAAGAAGAAGAAGAAGAAGAAGAAGAAGATTAAGAAGATGATGAAGAAGAAGAAGGGGAAGAAGGAGAAGAGGAAGAAGAAGGACAAGGAGGAAAAGAAGAACAAGAAGGAGAAGTAGAGCAAGAAGAAGAAGAAGAAAGAGAAGCAGAAACAGAAGAAGAAGAAGAAGAAGAAGATCAAAAAATTAGAAGAAGCAGAAGAAGAAGAAGAAGAAGAAGTAGTCAAAGAAGAAAAAGAAGTTGGAGAAGCAGAAGAAGAAGAAGAAGAAGAAGAAGAAGTAGTAGAAGTAGAAGAACAAGAGGAAGATGAAGAAGAAGAAGAAGTAGAAGAAGAAGAAGAAGTAGAAGTAGAAGAACAAGAGGAAGATGAAGAAGAAGAAGAAGAAGAAGTAGAAGAAGAAGAAGTAGTAGTAGTAGTTAAAGAAGAAGAAGAAGAAGAAGTAGATGAAGAAGAAGAAGAAGAGGAAGAAAAAGAAGTAGAAGAAGAAAAAAAGAGCAAGAAGAAGAAGAAAAAGAAGAAGAAAAGGAAGAAGAAAAGGAAGAAGAAGATCAAGAAACTAAAGGAGGAGGCGAAGTTGAAGAATTAGAAAAGGTAGAAAGAGGATAAGGAACAAAAGAAGAAGAAAGACAAGTGGACAAAGAAGAAAAAGAAGAATAAGAAAAAGAGAAAGAAGAAGAAGAAGTAGAAGAAGAAGAAAAAGAGGAAGAAGAAGAAAAAGAAGAAGAAGATGTAGAAGAAGAAGAAGAAGAAGAAGAGGAAGATGTTCAAAAAAGAAGAAGAAGATGAAGAAGAAGAAATAAAAGAAGAAGAACAAGAAGATGAAGAAGAAGAAGAAGAAGAAGAGGAAGAAGAAGAAGAAGAAGTAATAGATGAAGAAAAATGAGAACAAAAAGAAAAGGACAAGAAGATGATGAAGAACAAGATCAAGAAGGAGAAGAAGAGGAAGAAGAAGGAGGCAAAGAAGAAGAAGAGGAAAAAGAAGAAGTCCAAGAAGAAGAAGATGAAGTGGAAGGAGAGGAGGAAGAAGAAGAAGGACAAGAAGAAATAGAAGAAGGCAAAGAAGAAGATGACAAAGATGAAGAAGAAGTAGAGCAAGTAGAGGAAGAACGAGACAAGGAAGAAGATGAGGAAGAATAAGAAGAAGAACAAGAGGAAGGAGAAGAAGATGATAAAGAATAAGAAAATGTAGTCGAATGAGGCGAAGAAGAAAAAGGAGAAGAAGAAGAAGAAGAAGAAGAAGAAGAAGAAGAAGAAGTAGAAGGAGAGGAAGGAGAGAAAATGGAGAAGAAGAAGGCTAGAAAGAAGCAGACAAACAAGAGGAAGGTGAAGAAGAAAAAAAGAAGAAGAGGAGGAACAAGAAAAATAAGAATAAGAAGAAGAAGAGGAGCAGGAAGAAGAAGAAGAATAAGAAGTGGCCAATGAAGGAGAAGATTAAGAAGAAGAAGAAGAAGGAGAACCACATGAAGAAGGAGAAGGTGAAGAAGAAGAAGAACAAGGAGGAAAGGAAGAAGAAGAAATAGAAAAGGAAGAAAGAGGATAAGGCAGAAAAGAAGAAGAAGAAGGAGAAGAGGAAGAAGAAAAAGAAGAGGAAGAAGAAGATGAAGAAGAAGAAGAAGTAGTAGTAGAAGAAGAAGAAGAAGAGGAAGAAGTTCAACAAGAAGAAGAAGATGAAGAAGAAAAAGAAGAGGAAGAAGAAGAAGAAGAAGAAGAAGAAGAAGAAGAAGTAGAAGAAGAAGAAGAAGAAGAAGAGGAAGAAGTTCAACAAGAAGAAGAAGATGAAGAAGAAGAAATGAAAGGAGAAGAACAAGAAGATGAAGAAGAAGAAGAAGAAGAAGAGGAAGAAGAAGAAGAAGTAATAGATGAAGAAAAACAAGAACAAAAAGAAAAGGAGAAAAAGATGAAGAAGAAGAAGATGATGAAGAAGAAGAAGAGGAAGAAGGAGGCAAAGAAGAAGGAAAAGAAGAAGTCCAAGAAGAAGAAGAAGAAGAAGAAGAAGATCAGGAAGATGTAGATGAACAAGAAGGACAAGATGAAGAGGAAGAAGAAGAAGAAGAAGAATAGGAGAAAGAAGAAGAAGAAAAGCAGAAGAAAAAGGAGAAGAAGGAGAAGAAAGCTAAGAAGTAGAAGAAGAAGAAGAAAAAAAAGAAGAATTGAAAGAGAAAGAAGAAGAATAAGAAGAAGAAGAAGAAGAGGAGGAGGACTTGGAAAGGGAAGAAAGAAAAGAAGGAGATGAAGAAGAAGAAGAAGAAAATGAAGAAAAAGAATAAAAGGATGAAGAAGAAGAAGAGGAGATGTAGGGAAAGAAGAAGAAGTAGGAGAAGAAGAAGAAGAAGAGGAAGAAGAAGAAGATGGAGAAGGAGATGAAAAGTGAAAGAAGAAAAAGAAGAAGAAGAAGAAGTGGAAGAAAAAGAAGAAGAAGATCAAGAAGAAAAAGAAGAAGAAGTAAAAAAGTGGAAGAAAAAGAAGATGAAGAAGAAGAATAAGAATATAAAGTTGTAAAAGGACAAGAAGAAGAGGAAGAAGAGGAAGAAGAAGACGAAGAAGAAGAAGAAGATGAAGAAGAAGATGATGATGATGATGATGAAGATAAAGAAGAACAAGTAGAAGAAGATGGAGAAGACGGAGAAGATAGTGAAGAAGAAGAAGAAAAGGTGTAGAAGAAGAAGAAGAAGAAGATGAAGAAGAAAGAGATGATGAAGAAGAAGAAGACGAAGAACAAGAAAATGGGGAAAGGAGAAGAGGAAGGAGAAGGAGCAGAAGAAGTAGAATTAGTAGAAGAAGAAGAAGAAGGAGAAGAAGAAGAAGAAAAAGAAGAGGAATAACAAGAAGAAGAAGAAGAAGAAGGGAAGAAGAATAAGAAAAGAAGAAAGAAGAAGTTGATGATCAAGTAGAGAGAAGAAGTAGAAGAAGAAAAAGAAGAAAAAGGAGTAGTAGAAGCAGGAGGAGAACAAGATGAAGAAAAAGTTGATGATGAAGTAGAGAAAGAAGAAGAAGAAGAAGAAGAAGAAGACTAAAAAGAAGAAGAAGAAGAAAAGAAGAAGAAGAAAAGAAGAAGGTGAAGAAGAAGAAGAAAATGAAGAAGAAAATGAAGAAGAAGAAGAAGAAGAAGAAGAAGAAGATGACGATGATGAAAAGAACAAGAAGAAGTAAAAGAACTAGAAAAAGTGGAAGAAGAAGAATAAGAAGAGGTAGTAGTAGTAGGAGAAGAAGAACATGATGAAGAGGTAGAAGAAGAAGGAGAAGAAAGAGGAGGAGAAGAAGAAGAAGAAACTAAAGAAAAGGAACCAAAAGAACAAGAAGGAAAGGAAGCAAAGAAGAAGATGGAGAAGAAGAATAAGGAGTTGGAGAAGAAAAAGAAGAAGAGGAGTAAGAGGAAGAAGAACGAGAAGAAGAAGAAAATTAAGGAGAAAAAAAAGAAGAATAAGTAATAATAGTAGTAGAAGAACTAGAAGAAGAAAGAAAAAAATGAAGGAGAAGAAGAAGAACAAGATGGTAATAAAGAAGAAGAAGAAGAAGAAGAAGCAGAAATTGGAGGAAAAGGAGAAGAAGAAGAAAAAAAATAGGATAAGAAGAAGAAGAAGGAGAATAAGAAGAAGAAGAAGAACAAGGACCAGACGAAGAAGAAGAAGAAGAGGAAGAAGAAAAAGAAGAAGTGGAAGAAGAAGGATAAGAAGAAGAAGAAGAAGAAGAAGAAGAAGATGATGATGATGAAGAAGAAGAAGAAAAAGAAGAAGGGGACAAAGAAGAAGAAGAAGAAGAGGAATAAAAAATGATGTTGAAGAAGAAGAAAAAAAAAAGAAGAAATAGAAGATTACGAAGAACAAGAAGTAGTAGTAGTAGTAGTAGTACAAGAAGAAGAACAACAAGAGGAAGAAAAAGAAGAAATAGAAGAAGAAGATGTAGGAGAAGAAGAAGAAGAAGAAGAAGAAGAAGTTGGAGAAAAAGGAATGAAAGAAGAAAAAAGAGAATGAAGAAGAAGGAGAAGAAGAAGAAGTAGAAGAAGAAGAAGAAGATGATGAGGAAAAGGTGGAAGAAAAAGAAGAAAGAGAAGGAGAAGAAGAAGATGATGAAGAAGACGAAGAAGAAAAGGATAAGATGAAGAAGAAGAATTTGAAGAAGTAGAACAATAAGAAGTAAAACAGAAGAAGGAGAAGAACAACAAGTAAATGGAGAAGAAGAAGAATGAGAAGGACAAGAAAAAGAACGATAAGAAGAAGAAGAAGTAAAAGGACAAGAAAAATAAGAAGAAGAAGAAGAGGAAGAAGAAGAAAAAGTAGAAAAAAAAGGAAGAGGATGAAGAAAAAGTAGAAGAAGAAGAAAAATAAGAAGAAGAAAATGATGATGATGATGATAAAGAAGAAGTGGTAAATGAAGAGGAAGAAGAAGAGAAAGTAGTAGCAAAAGAAGAATGAGAAATAGAAGTAGAAGAAGTGGTGTAGGATGTAGAAGAAAATGAAGAAGTAGAGGAATAGGAAAAACCAGACAAAGAAGAAGTAGACGAAGGCAAAGAAGGAGACGAAAAAGAAGAAAGGGATAAAGAAGAAATGTGAACAACAAAATGAAGAAGGAGAAGTATAAGAAAAAGGGGAAGAAGAAGATGATGAGGACGAAGAAGAAGAAAACAAAGAAGAACAAGAAAAAATAGAAGAACTAGAAAAAGAAGGAGGAGAAGAAGAAGAAGAACAAGTAAAAGACCATGATAGAGGAGAAGAAGAAGAAGAAGAAGGAGAAGAGGAACATGAAAATGAAGAAAAAGGAGGAGAAGAAGAAGTGGAAGAAGAATATGTATAAGAAGGAGAAGAAGGGGAAAAAGTAGAAGAAGGAAAAAGAGAGGAGGAAGAAGAAGAAAATAGAAGAAGAAGATGAGGAAGAAGTAAAAGAAGAAGAAGAAGAAGAAGAAGGTGGAGGAGGAGGAGAAGAAGAAGATGATGATGAAGAGAATGAAGAAGAAGAAGAAGAACGAAAGGAAGATATAGAAGAAGAAAAAGAAGTAAAAGAAGAAGAAGAAGAAGAAGAAGAATGAGAAGAAGAAGGAGATGAGGAAGAAGAAGAAGAAGAAGAAGAAATAGAACAAGAAGAAGCAGAAGAAAAATAAGAAAAAATAGTAGAAGAAGAAGAAGAAGTTGGAGAAAAAGAAGTGGAAGAAAATGAATAAGAAGAAGGAGAAGTAGAAGAAGAAGCAGGAGGAGGAGGAGGAGAAGAAGACAAAGATGAGGAAGAAAAGTAGAAGAAGAAGATGAAGAAAGAGATGAAGAAGAAAAAGAAAGATGAACAAGCAGAAGAAGGATAATGTACAAGAGGAGGAGGAGAATAAGAAGAAAAGAAGTAGATGAAGAAGCAGAAGAAAAGAAAAAGAAGAATAAGAAGGAGAAGGATAAGAAGAAGAAGGAGAAGAAGGGGGATGAAGAGAAGAGAACAAGAACAAGGAAAAGAGGAAGAAGAAGAAGAAAAACAAGAAGAACATGAAGAAGAGGAAGAAGAAGTAGAAGAAGTAGATGAACAAGAAGAAGAAGAAGATGATGAAGAAGATCAAGAAGAAGAAAAAGAAGAAGATGATAAGGAATAAGAAAAAAAGATGATGCAAAAGAAGAAGAAAAGCAGAAAAAGAAGATGGAGAAGAAGAAGAAGGAGAAGAAAAGAAGGAAAAGAAGTCATAGTAGTAGTAGTAGAAGAAGAAGAAGAGGATGAAGAGGATGAAGAGGAAGAAGAAGAAGAAAGAGAAGACAAAGAAGTTGTTGGTGAAGAAGTAGAGGAAAGACAAGAAGGAAAAGAAAAGGAAGAAGAAGAACATGAAGAAGAAGAAGGAGAAGAGGAAGAGGAAGAAGAAGAAGAAGGTAGAGAAGAAGAAGAAAAAAGATGCAGTTAATGAAGTAGAAGAAAAAGAGAAAGAAGAAGACGAAGAAGTAGAAGAAGATGTTCAAGATGATCACGTTGATGATGATGATGAAGAAGAAATAGAAGAAGGAATAAAAGAAGCAAGTGGAGGTGGAAAAGAGCAAGTAGTAGTAGCGGTAGTATGACTAGTAGTACAAGAAGAAGAAAAGTTAGGCAGAAAAGAAGGGGAGGTGGTTGAAGAAACAAACGGAGAAGAAGAAGAAGAAGAAGAAAAAGAACAAGAAGGGGAAAAACAAGAAGAAGTGCAAAGAGAAGAAAAAGAAAAAGATGAAGGAGAAAAAGAAGGAGGGGATGCAAAGAAGAACGAAAAGCAGAAGAAAATGGAGAAGTAGAGGAAGAAGCAGAAGAATTAGAGAAAGAAGAAGAAAAAGAAGAAGAAGAAGAAGAAGGGAAAGAAGAAGAAGAAGAAGAAGAAGAAGAAGAGGAAGACAGAGGATGAAGTAGATGAAGAAAAAGAAGGCAAAGAAGAAGATGGAGAAGAAGAAGGAGAAGAAGAAGAAGAAGAAGATGAAGAGGATGAGGAGGAAGAAGACGAAGTAGGACAAGGTGACGAAGAAGAACAAGAATAATATGAAAGAGAAGAAGATGGAGAAGAACAAGAAGAAGAAGAAGTAGACGAATATGAAGAACTAGAAGAAGAAGAACAAGAACAAGAACAAGAATAAAAGAAGAAGATGAAGAAGATGAAGACAAAGAAGAAGATGAAGAAGAACAAGAAGAAGAACAAGAAGTAGAAGTGGAAAGAGAATAAGAAGGAGAAGAAGAAGAACAAGAACAAGAACAAGAAGAAGGAAGAGGAGGAGATAAAGAAGGAGGAGGAGGAGAAGAAGAAGAAGAAGAAGTAGAAGAAGATGAAGAAGAAGAGGAAGAACAAAATGAAGAAGAAGATGAAGAAGATGACAACCATTATGATGACAAACAAGAGGAAGAAGAAGTAGAATAGAAAGAAGAAGAAGAAGGAAAAGAAGTAGTAGTTGTAGAAGAAGAATAAGAAGAAGAAGAAGAAGAAGAAGAAGAAGAAGAAGAAGTCAAAGATCAAGAAGAAGATCAAGAGAAGGAAGAAGGATAAAAAAAAGAAGAAGAAGATCAAGGCAAAGTAGAAGAAAAAGAAGAAGTACAAGAAGGAAAGAAGAAGAAAAAGGAGAAGATGGAGAAGAACAAGGAGAAGAAGAAGACGAAAATAGAAAGTTGAAGAAGGAGAAGAGGGAAAAGAAGAAGAAGAACAAGAAGGCAAAGAAGAAGAAAAAGAACTAGTAGAAGAAGAAGAAGAGGAAGAGGATGATGAAGAAGAAGAGGAACGAGAAGAAGAAGAGGAAGAAGTAGAAGAAGTAGAAGAAGAAAAAGAAGGCAAAATAGAAGGAGGAAAAAGGGGAGAGGAAAAAGAAGAAAAAGAACAAGAAGAAGTAATAGAAGAAGTATGAGAAGCAGCAAAAGAAGAGGAAGAAGAAGGAGGACAAGAAGAACTAAAGGAAAAAAATGAAGAGGAAGAATAGGAAGAAGAAGATGAAGAAGGAGTAGAAAAAGAAAAAGAAGATGATGATGAAGAAGTGTAAGAAGTAGAAGAAGAAGATTGAGAAGAGGAAGAAGAAGAAGAAAAAGAATGAAATGAAGTAGAAGGACAAGAAGAAGAGGATGAAGAGTAAGAAGAAGAAGAAGTAGAAGAAGAAGAAGAAGAAGAAGAAGATGGTTATGAAAAAGAAGGAGAAAAAGAAGAAAAAGAAGAAGAAGATGGAGAAGAAAGACAAGAAGAAGAAGAAGAAGAAGAAGATAAAAGATGAAGAAGAAGATGATAAAAGATGATGAAGAAGAAGAAGTTGAAGAAAAAGAGGAAGAAGAAGGACAAGGAGAAGAGATAGAACAATAATATTAACAATAAGAAAAAGAAAGAGTAGAAGAAGAGGAAGAACAAGAACAAAAAAAAGAAGGAGAAGGAGAAGAAGAAGAAGAAGAAGAAAAGTACAAGAGGAAGGAGAAAAGGAAAAAGAAGAAGAGGTCGAAGAACAAAAGGGAAGTAGATGAAGGAGAAGAAGAGAAAGAGGAAAAAGAAAAAGAAAAAGGAAGAGAAGATGAAGAAGAAGGAGAAAAAGAAGAAAAATGAGAAGAAGAAGAGGAGGAAGAAGAAGTAGAAGAGGAAGAAGAAGAAGAAGAAGAATAAAAGGATGAAATAGAAGCAGAAGATGAAGAAGAAGAAGAAGAAGAAGAAGAAGAAGAGGAAGAACAAGAAGAAGATGAAGAAGGAGGAGAAGAAGGAGAAGAGGAGGAAGAAGAAGAAGGAGAGGAAGGCAAAGAAGGAAGTGAAGAAGAAGAAGAAGAAGAAGAAAATAAAAAGAGGAGAAGAAGAAGAAGAAAAAGAAGAAGAAGAGGAAGTGGAAGAAGGAGAAGTTGGAGGAGAAGGGAAGATAAAGGAAAAGAAGAGGAATAACAACAAGTTGAATAGGAAGAAGAAGAAGAAGAATTTACGAAATAAGAAAAGGAAGAAA
>JAIUJO010000024.1:0-2500 GCA_023846275.1 Vanilla planifolia | reverse complement strand
TAAAGATAAGGATGAAGAAGAAGAAGAAGAAGATGATGATGATGAGGAAGATGATGAAAGAGAAGAATGAGAAGATTGAGGAGAAGAAGGTGAAGAAGAAAAGAAGAAGAAGAAGTAGAAAAAAAGAAAAAGAAGAAGAAGCATAATTATAATAAGAAGTTGGAGAAGAACAAGGAGGTTGGGGAGGAGAAGAAGAGGAAGAAGGACAAGAAATGAAGGAAGAAGATGATGAAGAAGAAGAACAAAAATTAGAAGAAGAAGAAGAAGAAGAAAATAAAGAAGATGTAGAAGAAGAAGGAAAGGAAGAAGGAGAAGAAGAAGAAGAAGGAGGAGAAGAAAAAAAGAAGTAGAAGAAGAAAAAGAAGAAGCAAAAGAAGAAGTACAAAAGGAGGAGAATAAGAAGAGGAAGAAGAAGAAGAAAAAGAAGCAAAAGAAGATAAAGAAGAGGAAGAAAAATAAGAAGAAGAAGAAGAAGAAGAAGAAAAAGGGGAAGAAGAAGAAGTTAGAGAAGGAGAAGAAGAAAAAGTAAAAGAAGGAAAAGAAGTAGAAGAAAAAGATTAAGAAGAATAGGATGAGGAGAAGGAGGAAGTTGAAGAAGAAGAAGAAAAAGATAATGATGATGACAATGAAAAAGAAGAAGAAAAAGGAGGAGGAGAAGAAGTAGAAGAAGAAAATGATGATGATGATAAGCAAAAAGAAGTAAAAAAAGAAGAAGAGGAAGAAGAAGAAGAAGAAGAAGAAGAAGAAGAAGAAGAAGAAGAAGAAGAAGAAGAGGAAGAAGAGAAGAAGAAGATTGAGATGAATAAAATGAAGTAGAAGGACAAGAAGCAGATGAAGAGTACCAAGAAGAAGAAGAAGTACAAGAAGAAGAAGATGATGTTGATGATGAAGAATCGGAAGAAGGAGAACAAAAAGAAGAAGGAGATGGAGAAGAATGACAAGAAGAAGAAGAAGAGGATGATTAAAAAGAAGAAGATGAAGGAGAAGAGGAAGGAGGAGGCAAAGAAGAAGAAGAACAACAAGACAAAGAAGTAGAAGAAGAGAAAGAATGACAATAATAATAATAATAATAATTGAAAGAAAGAGAAGAAGGAGAAGAAGAAGAATAGTAAAAAGAAGAAGGAGAAGAAGAAGAAGATGAAGAAAAAGTGGAAACAGAAAAGGAAAAAGAAGAACGGGATGGAGAAGAAGGAGAAGAAGAAGAAAAAATTTAAGAGAAGAAGAAGAAGAAAAAGAAGAATAAAAATGAGAAGAAGAAGAGGAGGAAGAAGAAGAAGATGATGATGAAGAAGAAGAAGAAGAAGAGGAAGAGGATGGAGAAGAAGAAGAGCAACAAGAAGAAAAAGAAGAAGAACAAGAAGAATAAGAAGAATAAGAAGAAGAAGGGGGAGTGGAAGAACAAGAATAAGAAGAAGAAGAAGGAGACGAAGAAGGAGACAATGAAGGAGAAGAGAAAGAGGAAGAAGAAGAAGTAGAAGAGGAAGGCAAAGAAGGTGAAGATTAAGAGGAACAAGAAGGTGAAGAAGAAGAAGAAGAAGAAGAGAAAGAAGTAGTAGTAGAAGAAGAAGAAGTAGTAGAATAAATAGAAGAAGGAGAAGAAGAAAAAGTAGTAGGAGGTGGGGATGAGGAATAGATGGGAGAAGAAGAAGAGGAAGAAGAAGAATAAAGAAGAAGAAGAAGAAGAATAATGAGAAGAAGAAGAAGAAGAAAAAGTAGAAGACGATGAAAATGAAGAACAAGAAGAAGAAGAAGAGGAAGAAGAAAGGGAAGTAGAAGAAAAAGAAAAAGAAAAAGAAGAACAATTAGAAGAAGAGAAAGAAGGATAAGAAGAAGAAGAAGAATATGAAGAAGAAGTGGAAGGAGAGGAAGATGGAGAAGAGGAAGAAGAAGGAGGAGGAGGCGGAGGTGAAGAAGAAGAAGGAGAAGAGTAAGAAAAATGAAATGAGGAAGAGGAAGAAAAAGAATAAAAAGGAGAGGAAGAAGGAGAAAAAGTGGTAGAAGATGTAGAAAAAGTTGAAGAAGAAGAAGAAGAAAAGGAGGAGGAAGAGGAAGAGGGAGCAGCAGAAGAAGAAGAAGAACAAGAACAAGAACAAGAAGAAAAAGAATTAGTGAAAGAAGAAGACGGAGAAGATGGGGAAGAAGAAGAATAACAACAGAAAGATGGAGAAGAAGAGGGAGAAGAAGAAGGAGACGAAAAAGGAGGTGGAGAAGAAAAAGAAGAAAAAGAAGACAAAGAAGAAGAAGAAGAAGAAGAGAAAGAATAAGAAAAAGAATAAGAAGAAGAAGAGGATGAAGAAGAAGAAGGAGTTGGAGCAGGAGAAGAAGAAGAAGAAGAAGAAGAAGAAGAAGAAGAAGAAGTAATGAAAGAAGAAGACGGAGAAGATGGGGAAGAAGAAGAATAACGACAAAAAGAATGAGAAGAAGAGGGAGAAGAAGGAGGAGAAGAAGAAGGAGACAAAAAATAGATGGAGAAGAAGAAGAAGAAAAAAAAGAAAAAGAA
>JAIUJO010000023.1:4980664-4985664 GCA_023846275.1 Vanilla planifolia | reverse complement strand
GAAGAAGAAGAAGGAGAAGAAGAAGACGAAAGAGAAAGAGAAGAAGAAGATATAGAAGAAGAAGATGGAGAAGAGAAGGATAAGAAGAAGAACAAGAAGAAGAAGACAAAGAAGAAGTAGAAGCAGAAGAAATTGAAGAAGAAGAAGCAGGAGGAGGAGGAGGAGGAGGAGGAGGAGGAGAAGAAGAAGAAGAAGAAGAAGAGGAAGAAGAAGGAGAAGCAGAAGAAGAAGGAGAAGGAGGAAGAGGAGGAGGTGGTGGTGGAGGAGACGGAGGAGGAGAAGAAGAAGAATAAAAAGAAGGAGAACAAGAAGTAGAAGAAGAACAACAGTAACAAGAAGTAGGAGAAGAAGATGAAAACGAAGAAGAAGATGAAAAAAAAGAAGAACGAGAAGCAGAAGAAGAAGAAGAAGAAGTAGAAAAAGAAGAAGGAGGAGAAGAAGAAAGAAAATGAAGAGGAAGTTGAAGAAGAATTAGAATTAGAAGAAGAAGATGAAGATGAAGAAAAAGAAGAAGGAGAAGAAGAAGAAGAATAAAAGGAAGAAGAAGATGATGAAAAAGAAGTAGAGGATGAAGAAGAACAGGAAGAAGATGATGAAGAAGATGAAGAAGAGGAAGAAAGGGAAGTTCAAGAAGAAGAAGAAGAAGAAGAAGAAGGAGGAGAAGAAGAAGAAGAAAAGGAAGATGATGAAGAAGAAGAACAAGAAGAAGAAGAAGAAGAAGAAGAAGAAGAAGTGGTGAAGAAGAAGAAAAAAATGAAGAAGAAGAAGTAGAAGAAGAAGAAGAAGAAGCAAAAGAAGAAGAAGAAGAAGAAGAAGAAGAAAAAGAAGTAGAAGAAGAAAAAGACGAAGTAGAAGAAGAAGTAGAAGAAGAGGTCAAAGTAGTAGTAGTAGTAGAAGAAGAAGAAGAAGAATAAAAAGAAGAAAATGTTGAAGAAGAAGTTCAAGCAAAAGAAGAAGAAGAGGAGGAAGAAGTAGAAGAAAGAGAAGAAGAAGAAGAAGAAGAAGATGATGAAAAAAAAGAAGAAGAAGAAGAAGAAGAAGAAGAAGAAGTGGAAGAAGAAGAATAAAAGGAAGAAATAAAAGAACAAGGAGAAGCAGAAGAATAAGTAGTAGAAGAAGAAGTAGAAGGCAAAGAAGAAGAAGAACAAGATGAAGAAAAATGAGAAGAAGTGAAAGAAGAAGAAGAAGATATATAAGAAGAAGTAGAAGAGGAAGAAGAAATAAAAGGAGGAGAAGAAGAAGATGAAGATGAAGAATAAGAAGAAGAAAAAGAAGAAAAAGAAAAAGGAGGAGGAGGAGAAGAAGAAGAAGAAGAAGAAGAAAAATAAGAAGCAACAACAGGAGAAGAAGAAGAAGAAGAAGAAGAAGAAGAAGAAGAAGAGGCCATAGTAGTAGAAGAAGGAGAAGAAAAAGAAGAACAAGCACAAGAAGAAGAAGAAAAATAAGAAGATTAAGAATAAAAAGAAAAAGGAAGAAAAATATGAAAAAGAAGAAGAAGTAAAAGAGGAAGAAGAAGTTAAAGAGAAGAAGTAGAAGAAGAAGAAGTAGAAGAAGAAGAAGAAGTTGCTGAAGGAGGAGAAGAAATAAAGTAAGTAGTAATAAAAGAAGAAGAAGGAGGAGAAGGAGGAGAAGGAGGAGGAAGAGAAGGAATAGAAGAAGAAGAAGAAAAAGATGAAGCAAAGCTAAAGAAGAATAAGAAGAAGAAGAAGAAGATGAAGTGGAAGAAGAAGAAGAAGAAGGAGAAAAAGAACAAGATGATGATGTGTTGATGATGAAAGAAGAAGAAGAAGTACAAGATTTAGAAGAAGAAGGAGAAGAAGGACTAGAAGAAGAAGAAGATGAAGGTGAAGAAGAGGAACAGGAAGAAGAAGATGACAAAGAAGAAGAGGAAGAAGAAGAAAAAGTAGATGAGAAAAAACAAGAAGAAAAGAAGAAGAAGAAGAACCAGAAGAATTAAAAGTAGAAAGAGAATAAAAAGGAGCAGAAGAAGATGAAGAAGAAGAAGAACTAGATGGAGAAGAAGAAGAAGAAGAGGAGCGAGAATGAGAAGAAGAAGAGGAAGGGGAAGAAGAAGAAGAAGAAGAAGAAGAATTAGTAGAAGAAAAAGTAGAGGAAGAAGAAGAAAAAGAAGAAGAAGAGTAAGAAGAAGAAGAAGAAGAAGAAGAAGAAAAAGTCTTAGAAGAGGAATAAGAAATAAAAGAAGAAGAGGAAGGAGGAGAAGGAGAAGAAGAAGAAGAAGAAGAAGAAGAAGAAGAAGGAAAAGAAGTACTAGAAGAAGGTAAAGAAGAAGACGAAGAAGAGGAAGAAGAAGAAAGAAAGGAAGAAGTAGAAGAAGAAACAGAAGAAGAAGAAGATTAAGAAGAAAAAGAAGAAGAAGCAATAGTAATAAAAGAAGAAGAATAAGAAGCTGAACAAGTAAAAGAAAAAGATGAAGAAAAAGAAGAAGAAGAAGAAGTTGAAGGAGAATCAGAGGAAGAAGAAGAAGAACAAGGAGAAGAAGAGGAGAAGGAAGAAGGAGAGAAGAAAAAGAAGAACATGAAACAGAAGAAGAAGAAGAATAAGATGAAGTAGAAGCAGAAGAAGTTTTAGTAAAAGAGGAAGAAGATGATGAAGAAGAAGATGAAGAAGTAGAATTAGAAGTAGAAGAAGAAGTGGAAGAAGTAGAAGGAGAAGAAGAAGAAGAAGAAGAGGAAGAAGAAGAGTAGAAAGGGAAAAAGAAAAAGGAGAAGGAGAAGGAGTGGGAGAAGAAGAAGAGAAAAGAGAAGAAGGAGAAGAAGAAGAAGAAGAAGAAAAAGTAGAAGTAAAAGAAGAAAAAGAAGAAGAAGAAGAAGAAGAAAAAAAAAGAAGAACAAAAAGAAGAAGAAGAAGGAGAAGAAAGAAGAAAAAGCGCAAGAAGAAGGAAAAGAAGAGGAAGAAGGAGAAGAAGAACAAAAAGAAGTTGAAGAAGAAGAAAAAGAAGAAGAAGAAGAAGAAGAAGAAGAACAAGAAGAATAAGAAGAGGAATAAGAAGAAGAAGAACAAGAAGAATAAGAAGAGGAATAAGAAGAAGAAGAAGATGATGATGATAAAGAAGAAAAAGAAGAAGAAGAGGAAGAACATGATGATGACAATGAATAATAAGAAAAGGAAGTAGAAGAATAAGAAAAATAACAAAAGAAGAAGAAGAAGAACAAGAACTAGAAGAAGAAAACGAAGAAGGAGAAGAAGAAGGAGTAGAAGAACGACAAGGAGGAGGAGGAGAAGAAGAAGGAGAAGTAGAGGAAGAAGATTAAGAAGAAGTTGAAGAGGAAGAAATAGAAGGAGTAAAAGAAGAAGAAGAGTCAGAAGAAAAAGAAGATGAAGCCGATGAAGAACAACAAGACGAAGAAGTAGATGTTGAAGTAGTAGTATTAGTAGTAGTAGTAGAAGAAGAAGAAGAAGAAAAAGAAGAAGAAGAAAAGAGGAAGAAGTAGAAGAAGCAGCAGAAGAAGAAGAAGGGGAAGGCAAAGAAGAAGTAGGAAAAGAAAAAAAAGGAGAAGAAGGAGGAAGAGAAGAACGAGAAGAAGAAGAGGAAGAGGAAGAAGAAGAAGATGAAGATGGAAGAAGAAGAAGAAGAAGAAGAAGACAAAAAAGAAGAAGGGAAAAAGAAGAAGAAGAAGGAGAACAAGAATAAGAAACAGTAGAAAAAGAAGAAGTGGAAGAAGAAAGGGAAGTAGAGGAAGAGGAAAAAGAAGAAGAAGAAGAAAAAGAAGAATAAGAAGAAGAAGAAGAAGAAGAAGAAGAAGATGTAGAGAAGAAGTGGAAGAAGAAAAAGAAGATAAAGAAAAAGAAGTAGAAGATCAAGAAGAAGAAGAAAAAGAAGCTGAAGAAGTAGAACAAGAAGAAGAAGACGAAGAAGAAGAAAAAGATTCAGAGGATGAAGAAGAAGATGACAAAGAAGGAAGAAGAAGAAGAAAAAGAAGAAAAATAAGAACAAGAAGAAGAAGAAGAAGAAGAAAAAGATGAAGAAGAATAAGAAGATGTAGAGGACGAAGAAGAAGAAGAAGAAGAAGAAGAAGAAGAAGATGAAGAAGGAGAATAAGAAAATAGAAAGAAGGAGAATAAGAAGAAAAAAAGCAGAAGGAGAATTAAAAGGAGAAGATGAAAGAAAAAAATAGACAGAATAAGAAGAAGAAGCATAAGAAGAAGAAGAAGAAGAAGAAGATGCAATAGTAATAATAGTAGAAGAAGATGATGATGATGACAATGATGAAAAAGAAGAAGAGGAAGAATAAAAGAACTAGATGTTAAAGTAGTAGTAGTGGTAGTAGAAGAAGACGAAGATGACGACGAAAAAGATGAAAAGAGGAAGAAGTAGAAGAAGCAGAAGAAGAAATGGAAGAAGGAGAAGGGGAAGAAGTAGAAGAAGAGGAACAGCAAGAAGGAGAAGAAGTAGAAGGAGGAGAAAAAGAAGAAGATGAAGAAGTAGAAGAACAAGTAGAAGAAGGAGAGAACAGGAAGGAGAAGTAGGAAAAGAAGAACAAGAACAAGACGAGGAGCAGAAGAAGAAGAAGAGGAAGAAGAACAAGAGGAAGAAGAGAGTAAAGAAGAGGAAGAAGAAGAAGAAGAAGAAGAAGAAGAAAAAGAAGAAGAATAAGAATAAGAATAAGAAGAAGAAGAAGAAGAAAAAGAAGAAGAGGAAGAAGAAAAGTAACAAGACGAAGAAAAGAAGACGAGAAAGAATAATAATAATAAGAAGAAGAGGTGGAAGAAGAACAAGAAGAAGGAGAAGAAAAAGAAGAAGGAGGAGAAGGGGAAGAAGAAGAAGAAGAAGAAGAAGAAGAAGAGCAAGAAGAAAAGGAAGCAGACGAAGAAGAATAAGACAAAGAAGTATGAGAAGAAGAAGAAGATGAAGAAGAAGTAGAGGAAGAAGAAAATGAAGAAGAAGAAGAAGGATGAAGAAGAGGAACAAGAAGAAGACAAAGAAGAAGAAGCTGTAGAGGGCAAAGATGAAGAAGAAGAAGACGAAGAAGAAGATGACA